>VYZW01012807.1:423-15919 GCA_013401315.1 Balaeniceps rex
GGGGGAGGGAGGCGGAGCCGGCCCGGACCCCCCCGCCTCCCGCCGCGCTGGCCCACCGGGGGGCGGCCCCCGCCCGGGACAGGGACCCCGGTGGGGGCCTGGGCCCTGGGGCGGGGAGAGGGACCGAGACCCGGGATGCCACCCCTGGACGGGGACCGGCTCCTCTGGGAGCACCACCCGGGAGCGGGGCCACAGGACAGGGAGCAGCACCCTGACCCAGCACCCCAGGCCAGGGCCGCCAGGGCCAGGGACCCTGACCCAGCATCCCACAGCAGGACCCCGGAACCTCGGCCCAGCTGCCCAGACCAAGAGGCTGGGATAGGAGCCCAAGGGAGCACGGGTGCTCTGATCCAGGGATGGGGACTGAGACCCCCGACATAACCCCAGGGCAGGGACCACAGCCCAGCACCCTGCACCGAGACCCCAGGACAGGACCCCGGCTCAGGAGCCGGGGCTGTGACTCCAGCCCAGCCCTTCTGACCAGGATGGGAAGGCACCGGGAGACTGGTACCCCAACCTGGGACAGGCACCGGGAGACTGGTACCCCAACCCGGGACAGGCACCAGGTGCCCATGCCTGGTGGTCCATTGGTCATCCCCAGCATGGCTCAAGCTGAGCCTGCGCAGCCAGAAATGCACCATTCCCATCTCTGCATGGTCAGGTCCTTGCTGCCCGAGCCCCAGAGCTGCCCTGTGCTGAGGAGCAGCCCCCCAGGCCTGGTTTCGCCTGGATGCATTCATGCAGCACATGCTCTGGTGCCAGGGGGAGCGAAAGCACAGGCAGCTCCCTGTTTTTTCCCACCTTGCTAATTAAACCGACCAGAAATAGGTCAGTCTATTTCCATCTGGAGGCTATAATAACTGCTCGACAGAGTGAAGACGTTAGCTGTAGATTTCTTTTTTCTTTGTCTGCGCTAACTCTCCATGTGCGTTTTATCTACAGCATGCTTCAGCTTCAAATACTGCAGTCCCAAACCCTTGACATTTTACAGGAAAAAAACCCTCCAGTCTTTACAGAAGAAACATATCTAGTACAACCCGCTGACCTCCTGCTTATCATTGTGGTTTCTTCCATTTCCTACCCGCTTTTGCATCTCCAATTGCCAGTCTTTCCCATGTTAAAATTTATTTATTCTGTGGTGTCAACGACAAGCTGAGGAGAGGAAAGTCTCGGCATAGTGGGAGCCTGCTCTTGAGCGAGAACCATTGCAAAAGCGGACGCTGTACCAAATTAATACTGTACATTAATAAGTCAAAAAGAGAGCCGTACATGACAAGATTTTTACGATCCTTGTACCGTAAGTAACTGTCACGCTTCTGGGAACTAGCAGGTAATATCACATCCTGCTTATCTAACGAACGTGATAACGTCTTGAAAACAATGCTTTTGCGTGGGCTTTATTGCTCTTGCGATGGTGCAATCCTCATACAGAAGTCAGCACCGATGAACTCTTGTGATGTCAGGAGCAAAAAATAACACAAGGAAAGTGCCACCACGATTTACGGTATTAAACAAAAATAAATATAAATAGAAACTAGAGAAGAAATACAAGCAATTAACAGGAAAGAAGAGCAGGAGGTCTCCTTCCGGTTGCCCACGGGCAGAACACAGAAGTATTCAGTGAGATGTACGTTTCTGGGAAGAGGAAGAGAAGAACTAAATGGCGAAAGAGAGAGAAAGGAAGAAAAGCCCAAGCTGCAACAGACAGGAGGCAGGCAAAGCCAGGGAAGGAGAGGAGCACCATCGCTTGGCAAAAGCCGGCTGGAAGGCGAGAAGAGTTGCTGAGGCCGCGGCCGCGTGCCCTCAAGAGCTGCAAAACACCGGGGAAGGGTCACAAATGCAGCACTAGCTCAGGTGCACTGAATGGTAGCAGTTTCCCAACAGCTTCATGCGTGGTACCAGGCACAGAAGAGGTTGATGAAGGTCCCCAAAAGGGCTCCTCGAAGGTTGACCACGCACGAGGCGTGGAAGTGTTCCCACCGTGGCCAGGCACTGGGCAGACCCAGGGCTGTGCCTGGTTGCTGGGGCTGGCTGGAAGCCCCGCGTTTTCTCTGACAAAGCCAGCACAAAGTTGCCTTTCTGGGACCTTCCTCTGGGGAACAGGACCCACGATCCACCTCAGTTCACCCTATTAAAATAATCCCAAACTGCTATTTATACCAAGAAAACCTTTTCTGCTATACTGTCCTTTCCATCCCTTCCATATGGGGAAATCCCCCCCAAACCACTGCTGTAATTCCCTTCTGCTTCCCAGCAGTTGCAACACTTCACTATTATTTCTAACTACTGCTGCCCTGATCCCTTTCTACGGAGCCTGGAGTTACCCTCAGCCTGTGCCACTCTGCACACGTGGGTCTTTCACCCCGCTTTCAAAACCTTCTTCAAAAGGGACCTCGTCAAACTCTGGTTCTCCCCTCAAGCCTGATCATCAGGTCCTGAAATACAGGACACCGACAGCCGTTCAAGCTAAAATAAAAAGTAAGGCCACTCCTTTCCAAAAGAGGGAGATGTGGCAAGTCCGTGAGCAGGAACGGGATTACTCTCGGTGTGCTCCAAATCAGCAATAAAAATCTCCTGATTCAAGGGAAAGCCACTGTGGCCTATGAATTACAGGAAAAGGCAGAGCTAGCGTGGTTAAAAGGCAATAAAAAAAGAGAAGGGTTGGGGCTGAGGAACTGTCAGTTGGCTTCCTCCCATAAAGAAAAGAAGTTAGTCATCAGAATTGAAAACTTCACGCGCCTTCAGCACACATGGAAACGATGAAGCGGAGCAGCACACTCCCGTGTTAGATCTCCGCTGCCCCGAGTTCTCGTTTGGCACGTTCCCACCTCCCAGCGTAATTACAGTCCTGGACCTCGCCGCGGGCAGGGGGTGAGCAGAAAGCGCCTGGGGAAGGGGCAGGAGAAGGAAGGGGTGCTTTCTTGGTGCCAGGATTTAACCCGGAGCAGAGGCACGCTCAGAGTTCACGCTGCCGCCACGCGAGATCGCACCACCGGCTGTAAGTCCGAGACGTCCAGCTGTGAAGAGGGGGTAGCACCTGGGAATGCCGCCACGCTCACACAACCTCCCTAAGCACATTCAAGTGCCTCGCTTTATTTCATTTATTACGCCAAACTCACGTTCAAAAGCGTTAGGTGGGCACATGTCCCTTTTACTCCTCCTGCCCCCTCCCCTGTTCTTGCATAGAGCAGCTGCTGTTTCCACTATAGGAAAAAAAGAAAAAAAAAAAAAAGGCAAATTAAGGGAAAACTTGAAGAGCATGGCTTAGTTCTTCCAGCTGAGTTATAACCCTGCCATTACCTGCCTAGAGTATGTTTTTAATCTGGTTGGCAGAGAAAGGTCATACTGCATAATCACATTTAAGTGCCTTCCCCTATTAATACAGCTCTTAGTCGCAATAAATAGTTGACGCTATATATTATGGCTACTATATGTTAAAAGGCGCGGCATTTTTCTCATATAACACTGCGTAAACACATTTTTATGCAGCATGTTTTCTATTCTATGTGGGATTGCTTGAGGAAATATTCTGAGGGCTCTCCAAAATCTGAAGAGGATGCACGTTGTGTGTGCTCCGTCTCCGTGCTCCCATCCCACTCACTCGAGTGAGATTAGCACGCAGACCAGCCGGCGAGAGCCCACTTGACAGGCCCACACAGTTTAGATTCATAATCAGATTAACAAAACAGTAATCCTATTTTTAAACGATGAAAAAGCCAAGTCCTCGAAGTGGTGAGCTGTTTTGTGTGCATACAGAATAGATGTCGTCCTTTTGGAATAAAGCAGCTTAATACCAAAAGAAAAAAGTTTCTTCCACATAGGAGACTCTACCTTATAGAGAAAAGAGGAACTTGCATTATAACCACTTGTTTTTCCCATCGGTTTTGATCTCCAACTTTTCCACAGTGATGAGCCCACTCTAATACTTACAGGATGTACCTCCTACCATATATATTCTTTACCATATTTTAAAATAATAGTTAAAGAAGTGAACTACTTCCCAAGTGCTCCAGAAACTTTAATTATGAATGTTCCAGTACTTAAACTGATACTTTAAAAACTGCCCAGGCACTGGAAAATGAGCATACTTCATATATTCAAGGTAACAGACTCACGGTGGAAAAAATCTAGCTGGGCAACCAGCAGCATTTGTCTCTGTCACGGTATTTCCAGCACCGTTGCATTTTCCCAAATGATGCAGAAACTCCTTCCCCAGCTCCAGCACCCACTTTTTTTTTTTTTTTTTCCCCTCCCCGTCCTCTTCTGGTCCTGCCACGGACCAGTCCCAACCTTTCCTCTCAGCTGAATCACTCAGAAGATGCCAGTTCAAGGGACAAAACCAGAAATGTCACCGCTTGCTCCTCGCTGGAAAGCCAGACCAACATTGCCATCCTACGGCCCGGCCCCGCAGTGCAGCGGCTGCACCGTGCCCTTCCCAGCCAGGGAACACGATTTTGGGCTTTGGAGGTGTGGGAGAAGGCGGCAAACCCTCCTGCTCAGCACACAGCTCCTCAGTTGCCTGCTCAAGCCTCCTGTCCTCATCGGCTGGGTAGCAGCGCTGCCGTGGTGCATCGAGGCACTTGAGCTTTGCACGATGGAAGGGGAGGGGATGTATTTTTAATGTGCTCCCGCCAGACCGGAGTCAACAAACGGTTGAAAAAATCTAGAACGTGTATTTAAAATGCACGTGTCAAGATGCAATATACCCGAGAAGCAGAACAGCTAACGAAGTGGCAATTACATTACCTAAGAAGCAGTAAGCCCAATTTACAGGGAACGTTACCCCCTCTAGTATATGATAAAGTAAAGCTTTAGGACGCAGGTTTGGGGTTGGTTTTTTTGAAAGTGCATCTTGAAGGCCAGCCTAACAGTAGCTCCCCATTTTAATGCATGCAACAGGGCAGATGAACTAGATTGAAAGGCCAGGTACTTCGGTATATCCATTTTCCTTCCATTCTCTTTAAATAGAATTTTCTAAGTTCTTTTCCTTCCCATTCCTACATTAATCTTACCCATTACTCTGAAGCTGAGCTCGGTAAGCAGCACACAGAAAGAATCTTGATTAGTAAACTACGGTAGACACAGAGGGAGGAACGAAATTATTCATTTATCAGCGGAGATCTTGCTCTGTGCTGAAAGTGCTTTTTAGCAGGTATGCACTTCAAAACACAAATGATCACAGAAAAAAAAAAAAAAAAAAGACATCAGAGCAGCTGCATACCTGCCAGCCCCTCGCAACAGAGATCTGCAATGAGAATGTGTATATTCATCACCAAAACTGAGCTGAGGAGACCTACTCCATCGCAGCCATTGGGTTGCTTCATAAAAACTGATGGAAGTTTTTGAAGTCGCTGGCTCTGGAGCTGGGAATATGGGCAGGGTGTGTGTCAGGCTTGGAACAGCTGGCTTGGAAGCTCTCACAAAATCAGCTACAATGGCGCAACCGGGCCAGGACACCACCCAGCCAGCAGCCGTATGCTTTTCCTTTGTGGTTGCAGAGCTGTTCCAAAAGCTAAGCTTTCATTCCAAAAGGGGGGAAGAAAAAAAAAGAAAACCAAACCAAGTCTTCAGCCCATCCAAGTCTAGACCGGCTTTTTCTACAGCTGGAAATTATATAGTTTCAGCGTTCAGCGAGAGCGTGGACAGAAACACGCTGTGCCCCACTCTTGGCTAACCTGATCCCTGAAAAGGTGTCACTTCTTCGCCTGTACGAGGGCAAAAACCTTCCAAAGGGTGGATCTGATCTGATGTAGAGATGTGTGCTGATGTGCAGCCAGGCCTGAAAAAACACAACCACCAGAGATGGGAACTGCCTCGTTGAGCGCCGGAGGCCTGAAGGACAGCATTAGGATGGTTTAAATGCAGCCATTAACTGTAGCGCTGCTGGTAAAGCATACAGGAGACTGTCACACTGGATGCCATCCTCATTCAGAGAGCTCTCTGAATGCAAATGCTCTCTTTGGGCATCTGCCTAGGGAGGGGGGAAAAAAACCTCACAAAATCCAAGAAAAAACAACCCAATCCAAACACCTGAGCTGACTATCAGCACAGTCTAAGGATGAAACCAGACTGGGCATAGAGCAGCAGCAGAACAGCCTCATTGCTTGAGCTTTGAGACCAAATAGTACAGAAATGTGTAAAACACAGTAGACTGTATTTGTTAATATTAACATTTCACACCTGCACTCGGTCTCTGCTAGTCCTTGCAGATATGGGTGCAATTATCATTTTCATTCACCTTGATCTTTGAATCACACGTGGGTAATTCTGGAACACCTGGGAACAGCTCTGCTAACAGATTCCCTGTTTGCCCTCACTCCAAGTCCATCTTCTGTTGCTCATCATTAAAAATTTCCAGTATAAGAAACATACTTTTTAAAAACAACTAAGTATGCAATGCAATATCACTCTTAAAAGCTTTCCCTCATTTCACAATGTTTTTGAAAGGCATAAATAAAGCCAAATAAATTTTATGAGAGTGACAACATGGGTTTTTGTTCAGCTTTAATTCCAGCGCTCAGTATCTCCTGATGAATACTTAAGAGAACTATGCATAAACTAGACCTCATCTGCAATTTAAAGAAAACAAAAAACTTTGTTCCTCCAGCATACAAATCATCTGAAAGGCAATGAAAAATACTTAGCTGCATTTCTCTAGCAACTAACATTTTCAGCATTTTTTTGTGCCTCTGAACCCTTGCTTGACTTAGGATTTTTCAATACCCAAAATAGATTACTTCTTCAGTGGCTAAGTAACATTATAAGCAGTTTAATAGCATTGTATGAACTCGAAGTTTGTTAGCTAGCTTCTTCCAGATAAAGATATTTCCAGAACATCTGCATCAGTAGAGTAAGAGGCTTCTTGCATAACTGCTGTAAGTGGGGAAGAAAAAAAAAAAATCTCCTGAAGGCTTTTTAACATGATCTTTCATAACTCAAGTTCTTGGGAATTCGTACCAAAGTAGGAACAACGGATTCATTAAATAGTTCACTTTCACCTAATGCCTTCTGCATGCTTCACTCTTACACTATAAAGCAACAAGCAACCACCTTCCCATACTTGTTTGTGGTCAAGGGAGAGCTTTCTGTTTGAAGTCAGAGGAAAAACCCTTCCCTCTGCTTGTGCAGGTTGTGAGCCGAAAGAGAAGTGTTACAAACTGAGGTTCTTCCTCCCACCCTGTTCAATAGCTTAGAAGTGTCTGATCAAGAAAAACATAGGGATTTGAGGATTAAAATAAAAAATTAAGGGAGAGAGAAGGTTGAAGTTTCCAGAAATATGTAAATCATTTCATTCTCACTGGATATGTATTAATATATCTTAGAATAGGGCAAAAATCCAAAAATCCCAGCCAGAAGCAAGTCTTGAGACACAGAGAAAGATTTGGCATATGCTCAGTTCAGACCTGCCTATTTCTGAAAATGTTTTTACTGAATTAAACCAACCTGTCCTTACCATTTTATCAACAGAAGGAATTCTGCTTCTTTAAGACAACAACTCCCCCAGCTGTTTTTCTGAAGACAACTCAATCTGTTGCCTATTTCCCCAACACAAGGGGAAAATGTTCCCCAGAGGCATGAGTAAGGTAACAACTTAGTCCTCTTTACTGATGAAGAATCTTCAGATCTTGAAAATATCCTTCCCCACCTCTATTTTTTTTTTGCCTTATTAAACGTTAAAACCTGAAGTTACACCAGTCTATGTTACAACAATGGAAATGTAAGTTTACATACCAAAAGGCACAGAAGCCAGGAAATGAAAACTGGTTTCCATAGGAACATCAATAGCCTTCTCCCTTCATCTTCTACATGCCCTTGAACACACAATTCATGGGTCTAAAGCAAAAGGTTCTTTGCCTTTCCATATTGTTAACTGGCAACTTTAAAACTCACCAGTAACGTGCTACTGCTACATTTATAGTCAAGAGAAAATCACCTGACATACAGAGCAGTGCCTATATACATATAAACAGTGTATTCAAAGTTGGCACTCATACCTATCGATGAACACAAACATTCCAAGCATAACAATTTCAAAAGAAGTGTTCAAGCAGCCCTAAGCTCTGCTAATGAAACACTGATACATACTTTCATGCCTATATACAAGCTCAGTAACAGTAATCGGACACAGGGCACTTACGCTGACAGGAACTATTTCACTCTTTATCAAGGGCAGCCTGGATTTTAATCGTCTTTTGCATTTTGTGCTAGAGAGCATATCAAGGGGATGGGATGTTTGGAAAGCTCATTTATGATGACCAGCTCTAACTTTATTTTCTATCCACAGTGCTGGATATACACCAGAAGGATAAAGACCACACACGCTTCAGATACTTACTCCTTCCAGTCCCTCACTTGCAAGTTTTACACGTTCACTAGCCAGAGGCTCTTTTCAGCACAAACAACCCTCAGCTTTCATATGGCCTGAGCTGGCAGCAGGGTAAGAACACACCTCGGCATCTAGCTGGGCTATTCAGGACAGCCCTGCAGCCAGGCTATCAGTTCCCACCCTGAGACACGTTCAGAACAGAAGGCAGTACCGAGTAAGTTCTTAACATCCCCGAGGTGTAACCCCGATGCTGCACTGCTAAAGCCATACACAGTCCTGCTGCCCACAACACACAGGTCTCAGCGCCGTTTGCGGCTTCTCTTTTCCCTTCGAATATCTTGCAGTGTTTGAGTTGACCATGCCCATGCATCCCCTCTTCCTCAAACCATATTTGTAGACAGTAATTTGGAAAGAAACCCTCTCTGTTCTATTAGAGCAAAGGCCTTTGTTACATGTTTTCGTGATTTAGGTTCAAATACAGCTGGAGTGCTTAACCACCAGTAACGCAGTCTATCCAACTTCAGAATCGCTTACTGGGGGTGGGTAAAAGAACGGGGAGTCTCACTTTTTAAACTTGGGGAAAATATGATTTGGTCTTAACCTGAAGGTGATTCTTCTAAAGTCATGATTTGGAACACAGAACACCCAAATAAAACAAAACTGTTAAAAGCCAAAAAGAACAGCTGAAAACCCCCTTTTGTTTATGGAGGTAATCAAATGAAAATCATTTCATTTGATCTCTCATCTTGCTTTATAGACATTTATTGCACTAGAACATATGCCTTCTATATAAAAAGATGCTGTAGAAAACCACAAGATTGTAAATACTGTTTTTATGATTTGTTTGCAATTATATTTAATATTAATAGTATTTTGTTTTTACAAAGCAGTTGAAATAAAAAAGAAAAAAGGAACAGCAAGAACCCCCCCATCCGCTGTCTAGCATCAGTAATCCTCACTGGTTTGTTTACCATTTATAAGGAAAACATCATTCAAGGTAGCTTGTCACAGAGACTCTTCTGCAGTAACTGGCCTGCGGTGCAAATCCCTGGCATTTGTCAGTTCATCTGTTTTTTTTCTGAAAGTCCCTCCTGCTAAAATTCAAGGCATCTGCCAATGACAATATTCTTCCCTTCTAAAGTACCTTCCAGCCAAACACAGTAAATCTGGTAACATGTATCTGAAGATGGTAAATATCCTCATTTTACAGAGGTAAGCTGAGCATAGATAATTACATCTGCCTGAGACCACTCTTTTGAACAGCCAGCCACAGAACCCAGATCTCACAATCCCAGGTGATTCACCTTGGCTGGAGACTACGCTTCCTCTCTACAGAAGAGTGAAAATGAACCGATCACGCTCTAATTATTTCTTTCTTCATCCTCTCTAAGAGGATCACGTCTTTTTCTTGTGTAGTATCAGCTTCTGCGTTACTATTTGGAAATGGTGTAAATCTGTTTTCAAGTTAACACCTGCACTAAACCCAATCCCAAAGGAGTCACTGTGACATGCCATCTGTAGGCAGTTAGTGGGTAAGATCAAGCCTGCTAGTGCCATGGGACACTAGGGAGGTTAGCCTCATCCACCTGCTGACGGGCCTCTCCGGCCTGGTCTCCAGGAACAAGTTCCGCCTCCTTCTCCAGACAGGGGGTTATAGCCTAGAAGTACAGAGGAGAAATCCACCCTGTTAATATCCAACCTCAACAGGCCTTCATCAACACACAAGGAACACAAAAAATAAATCTCACCATTATTTGCACCTTGCTTATACTTACTACATAGGCAGCATTTTAAGGAAAATGAAAGCAGAGAAAATATCCAGAGATATTTGAGATGGTTTCTTTTTGTGGTGCTAACAGCAAAAGCCGTTGCAAAACACTCGTGTTTTAATTTGATCAACATGGATTAAATTAAATTTAAATTAATTACCATTTAATGTCTCTAAGTCTGCACTAAAGCTTTAGTGCTGCTCTGCAGAGTAAACAGAGCGGCAACAGTAACTCCTACGGTAAACTCTGTACAGGGTGTACCTGTTCTCCAAGAGGCCTAATAGTTAGGGACTTAAAATAATTTTTTATTCCAGGCCTGTAAGGAATACTCTGAAGGTCAAAAGGTGGATCCACTCATTACTACTGTAAGATTTTTTAAAAAGAATTTGAAAAGGCAAGTATATGCAGTAAGGCAAACAGATACTTTAGTTGAACCTCCTACTGCCGTAACTATAGGCAACTTCATTTCAGGAGTATGTACTCGGAAAGATACAACTTGGCAAATGTCCTCAATTTGTTCTGTACAAGGCAAAAAAAGAGAAAACCAAAAATCTAGCAGCCTTGCTAACCAAGCAGGTTTCAAAGCTACCTGTTCCACTCAAACTTCAAGCATCACTTCCACCTTTGAAGTTTGTTCTTCTCATACTAGCCAAGTTCTGCTTTCTAACTTAATTTAGCAGCTGAACAGTGCAGATGGTTCTTTCACTTCGTGCTGATCTACCTCATGAGAAGATCAGAGACCTCCAATTCTATCATCTGTTACTTAAGCAAAGATTTTGCTTAGGATGAAACTAGGACAGGTAGCAGCTGGAAGGGTGCCTCAGCCCAGCTGCCCGGATCCTGGTTCTTAGCACAGCTATTACTCGTGCATTTCTCATGCCCCATAGTGGCGAATATTCTGTGCAAGAGCTATGAAAGATATTTGACAGCATCAGACATTAGACTGCACTCATATTAAACAGCATAAGATGAATCAATAGGTCAGTTCCTTCACATGTTGTCAAAAGCTGTTAGTAAGAATATTCAAAGCAGAACTTTCAGCGCTGAACTGTTATTGAGGTTTAATATGTTTAATCAAGAATCTTCAGGTTTCATACATTTAATCAAGTGACTGACTCAGTGCTGCACCCTAAGTGGGTTTCCCTTTTAGTCTGATATGTCTGAGGCTGTCTAGATGGTCGCCTCCACTATGGAAAATTGTAATTAAAATATTATACCCAAATTAGCATTTGCAGGTATGGCACAGGCTGTTTGGCCAAGAGGAGAGAAAGGAGACCAGCTGTGTGGCCGATATACGGCAGTGATCCCAACGCGGGCTATGTAAGGCCATAAAAAGCAGTTCATCCATCAAGACAATTTCAGCAGTTGACAGTGATTTTAATGGTAAGACCCTCTGGCAGTTTGCGAGAGTTGGTAAGACTTGATACATCTGCAGGATTTATATATTCAATAGGTCATTATTGTGATATCTGATAAATACGGTCACGTTTTGCTTAATGAAGTTTTTCATCTTCCTGAATCTACATAACACAAAGTAAAATATCCTCCTCCTGCATTTACTTAGTACTACAGGTGATTGAAAGACAGACCAGATATTAAAATATTGGACTTTTACAATAATGGGGGAGGGATCCCAGAAATCTCGTAAGAAACTATAATTTTGAGTGACAAAAATCTCAGTAAATTATGGCAAAAGCATTTACAAGAAAACTGAAACACTGCTTCCCTAGGGAAAAGCACCATAGAAACGTCCTGCTATGGACAAAGTGCGAAGCAGACCACGCTGATTAAAGAGCTTGTTTGTAAGGCACATTTTGTTTCCTCCTTGAAGGAGACAAAAAATATGTATGACTACGGAAGCAGCTGGATAAATGCTCTGTTTCAAGCTCGGAATATCCTAAGGATTTCATACTTACCACCGCCTCGCAAGGGTTTTTTGTTTGGTTTAGATTTCGGGACTGCTGATGAGGTGGAGGCACCAGATTCTACTTCTTGCTGTTCACAAAAGCAAAAGTTACTCAGAATTTAATCAACATGAATTTCAGCTAATGTAACCACATAAACGTAATTGTAACCCCATTAACAACACGGTTGTTACCTGATTCAGTTTCAGGTTTCCTTTATAGCTTTTTCCTTCTTGCATACTTTCCCACATTGCTATCTTCTGCCTTCGCTTCTCTTCTTCAAGCTAAGGAACAAATCCAGGATATGCAAGACTAAGATTTCAGAACTAACAGAATCGCCAGTGCTACAGAAACAGCTGCAACAGACTCATCAAAACCCAAGGGATCTATCTTTATCCGATGCAGTATCTCCAAGCTTATGGAAGCATTTACTTTTTTAAACACCCACGTCTTCCCAACCACAGAACAACCACCCCTCCTCAATGTACACAGACTGTGCCTGCAGCTTCTTTTGATCACCTGATGCTTTAAAACGTTTTGGAAGTAAAATGGAACCGAGTGGCAAGCTTAAATCCGAGTTTATAAAAAGTATTGAGTAAAGAATATTGCAGATGATAGTAATTTAATGCACAATGTAGGGTTCTACAGAAGAAAGTGTGTTTTTCAAATGAAAAAGACAGCCAGCTACATATTTACATCCCAATATACATTATCAACAGTTCTCCCAGCTCTCTTCTAAAGCAATTTATCCACAAAACCAAATAAATTAATGGTTAAGACAGACTGCCTTCTTCTCAACAAATAGAAAGGAAAGGAGGTAGCTGCTCCATCCAGTCAAAGAAAGCAAAGCTCCCTGAGTCCAAGCACGCTAGACCTAGATTTTCTACACAGTGGCTATTTTCTTCCACAATATGACTTTTCATTCATTTTTAACTGCCAATATTTCTTGCAGCATCAGCTATAAACTGAGGTCTGAATGGAGGTGACTGCAAAAGTGAAAATATAGGAAGAGCTGGGATTAATGAGCAATATTATTGCTATGCTGATAGCAATATGCTATTCCTCATTATCTCAAGCTGTAGTTCAAACCATTAAATTACAGCAATGCTAAGCTACATTTCTAAGAACTTGTATTTGCCATTAAGAACAGAAAATACATGTACGCAGTAGTACAGTTAGTCTAAACGCCAGTAAACCCCCTCCAGCCATTCACTGTGCATATAACTGAGTTCCTGTAGGTACAGATCTACCTGTAAAAAAAAAAAAAAAGATCAGGCCCACAGTGTCGCACACACACAATTACTTGCGGAGAAGCAAGTGCCACAGAGATTAATTACTTCAGGAAGGAGCAGAATACTACACATATAAACCATTCTAATCAACAAAGAGCATCAAGACATCAGGTCAGCACAGCATGTAAGTATGTGCTTGCATCACTGGAGGTCCACCATGATACCTGCTGCCCGTTACTGCTCTGTGGATCAAACCGCATCAAAAGTGGTCCAGGTAAAGGAGGGGGAAAAAACCCACCACGCACATTCCAGCAGAGCGAGCGAGTCTCCTGTTCTGGTATCTATCATGGAATAAACCTTTCTATAACAGCAGTAAAGTACTCGACAACAAATTTATGAATTAAAGAGTTACCTGTTTTTGTTTTTCTTTGTATCTTTCTGCTTGTGCATTCAACTCCTCTTGCATCCTGAGGCGAGCCGCTGCCAAAGCTTCCTGCCTTCTTACCACCACATCAGGTTCTGGGAAATTGGGAAAGAGTTTGCAAAGCTATTCAAAATAAATTCTAAACGGTCTCCTCAAAGAACTGTAATAAGGAAAGGCTCACATCTCTCCCTGCAGCTGTTTTGCAGAAAATCCCAGCTCAAGTTCAGTTTCCAGCTAATCTTTTACAGTAATTTATATATGCTGATTTAAATTTCATAACATTTTAATAGTTTTAGAGAAATTACTTTAATGGGATTTTAATGAATAAGGACACCGACGTAATGAACCCGTAAAAAATTAGAATTCACACTTCTAGGATACTTGCTTCTATTTCTGAAGGATTTGTTTGATACAAATAATTTCAGAAATATCACCCATGCTTCGCAGGGATTCCATTTTTACCCAGAGAACTTCTTTTACGCAGAACCATGAGGCAACCGGCCCACATTCACTCCCACTCCTTCTGGCAATTGGTCCTGCTTGTTTCATCATGGCAGTGAAGCAGTGACAAATTTAACATGCTCCATCAGCAGAGAAATTACTTACAAATATTGTACATATCTCAAAAGAAAACTGGCAGTCTCAGAAAATCTACATTGAGTAACCACCTCTCTTCATGGTTGGCCTTTAGGAGAAGTCAAAATAAAAATTATATCCAAACAAAGGCAGATATTGCTCTCTTTTTTCCCAGTAGCTGAAGTATCTCTACGTTTGTTTGTCTCCTTATATGTTTGCTACCATCCAATGATGAATATGTGAAAGAAATTTCAGTACTTTCAGTAATTTCATTTTATAGGCAGTTTTGGCAATTAAATCAAGATTTAATTAGCATTACAAAAGAACACCGGTAGAATAAGGGCACGTGACTAATATTTTCTGGGGCCCCATGTAGTGCCATGCCAACATGGCAAAGGAATCAGTGCCAAGCACTTATTGTTTTGGCAGATACCTAAGCACAGCCTGTGCTTTACGGCAGCGAGTCTGCAAATGAGGCAGGATCATGACTGTGTAGGATTTACAACCTATGCCACGCTTCAGAAAATAACACAGACGAGAGGCAGTTACACCCCAAATGTATACAATCCTGCCAGAGTAGGAACTGGGAAGAAATAATTGAAAGGATGATGAATAGTAATAAAAACTTAATATTAAACAAAAGGGTTTTTTCCCCAGTATTTAGATTTGAATGTTTTGTTTTTCTTTGACAAATCCAGAAGTTATTTGATTAGTGCCCACAACTCATTTGAACCAGGCAGTCCTCTCGGCTTCTGCACTATCAAAGACCAGCTATTCCCTTGTTCTGTAATGCCCCGCTCCTTCTCTCCCAACCACGTTACTTTGGGACACAATCCTTCCTTGACGCAACCTTTTAAAAACACTTCTCTTGGTCCAACCTTTCCCCAGCGATCTCTTCAGCAACGCGACCTGTAAGCTTCTGTGGGCCTGGACAGTTATCCTGAGTACGGCTCACCGTTCAAATCCCCCAGAACTGAATCATTTTTTGGTTGTTATTAAATAGACTCTGTGTGTGTGGATCCGGGCAGCTGTCAGACATCCCATCGCAACTACGGAGCGCTAGCAGGAACCTAGAAGAGACACAAGCACCACCCTACACAGCTCTAAAGAGCAGGCAAAGATTCACTCACCCACAGCTGCGTCAGCTGCTCCCGGCCGGCTGCTCGGCCTGGCCGCCAGGCTCTGGGATATCTTCTGGATGAGGAGATAGACGGCGACAGCGGCCAGGAGGATGTACCAGCCATAGCTGGACAGCAGGGAGCCCA
>VYZW01012807.1:23441-50181 GCA_013401315.1 Balaeniceps rex
CCCCCGACACCCCGGCCCCCGAAGGGGACTGGTGTGACTGCAGCAGGACCGGTGAGGAGGGCAGCGGTCCCTCCTGGGAGGCTGCTGGCAGCAAAACCTCTCCTTGCTGAGCTGAGGTTCCTCCACGCTCCCCTCCCCAGGGGAGATGTGCTGCCCTTGGCACCCCAGGCCTCCCCGCAGCACACTGCCCTTGGCACCCCAGGCCTCCCCGCAGCTCGCAGCCGGGCAAGGGGAGCACGCAGGGCTGGCACCCAGCCCAGTGCCTGAGCACATCCATCAACAAACTCAGTAGGGGCCTGGCTTTGCTATCAATAGTACCCTAGAGCAGTGCGAAGATGTCACCAGAGGTTCCCTCTGAGCTTCTGGTGTTTCCAAGGACAGACTAAGTCTGCAGAAATGGAGGCAGAGCAGGCTGGGAACCTGCTTCACGCAGATGACTAGCAGCAAGCAGGCTGCTTTCCTTTGGACAGAGTTGGCTGCTGTGTGCTTAGCCGGTGGGACTGTGCTTGTTCAAACACATGCTGCTCCCTTCCTGCCACGAAACCAGGACAGCGTCCCGCAACAATTACAGCTCTCAGTGCTTTCTCTCCTCCATCCACGCATCAGCTCAGCCTTTGCTCCTGGACACAGGGTTGCCCATAAACACCTTCCCCCTGCAGCATTTGAGACAGTCGCTCTGGCACTTCCACGTGCCTTCCTGGTCTCAGAGAAGCCATGGTGGGCTGGGAACACGCCACAGGCTGCAGCATGACATTCACCCTTTGCCTGTGAGATAAAATGCACTTTCAAGTGTCACTACACCCCCTCCTACCTGCTTTAGGAATTTGGGGAACAGCGGGGAAGAGCTGGGGGTAGCTGTGGGATAGCTGAGAAGGCTTGCCCCGCTGTGTCTGGCCAGGCAACTCCATTTCCACGTAAAGCAGGTCACTAGGTCCGAGGCTGGCACGCTGCCCAGTGTCCGTGTTGGGGTGCTGCAGCCGAGGTGCTTGGCCCCGCTGGCAGGGCTCGGCTGGCGGCAGCAGGACTTTGCAGGTGGGTGAACCACAGTGCGGATGACGTGGACTGAAGGTGGCATGCGAAGGGAAGCGGTGGACCACCCCCAGGTCCCAAATCCTGCTGAATGTCATCAAGCCGCTGCTTCTGCAGCCCTGGAGAAATACTTCCCCAGCCCTCAAGGCCCCCCAAGCAAGATGAGGCAGAATGATTTCTGGATCCACTGCTATCGAGGGAAGGATGTTTTTCGTGAGCCGTGACATTTCTGTGAACCCAGAGGATGTGATAATAGGTTAAATGCTGCAGCCACGTTTGGCACCGCACAGTGATGGCTCATACTTTTCTTTTGGGAGCATCTAGCAGCATCACCCTGAGAGTGACGCCTGGCTCGTTCCCCAGGCCTACAGCGTCAGAGCTGGCTCTGTTCTGGCTGGCGATCCCTGTGGAGGTGTCAGCTGGGGTCAGGCTAGGAGCTCCTGTGCTCCCTACTTAAAAAACACCCTCATCAAAGCTGTATATGAAAGCACGCAGTCAAGTTTTTATAACATCTGCATTTGTTTAAAAGCAGTTTGGGGAGAGGAAGAAAAAGAGAGAGAGCTGTCATAAGCAGAAGCAAAGAATTAGCAGCGCTGTTGTATGTGACTCAGGAATCACGCGGTGGTGAAGACAACAGTCTTTAGTCATTTCAGGCAGTCATTAAAAGGAGACCCTCTTCAGCCTCCTGGAAAGCAGGTCCTGCTTCTGACAAGGCCAAATTAAAGGCAGACCTTTCTCCCTTAGCACAATACAGCTGTATGCCTCAGCTCTGCAGCGTAATAGAATTGTAATTGCGAGCAGACAGATTCTTGGTCTCAGATGCTGTACACGAGCTCTTAAAAGCCCTTTCTTTGTAATGGAAAGTCAAAGCAATGATTTTTAAGATGTGTGTTCCCCACCTGCCAACTACGAAATGGCAGATGGCCGTGAATGCAACCTCACAGCCAAACAGCAAACGAGGAGTCAGGCTGCACTAAGAAGATTTTCCAGAAAACAACTATTATAGATTTGTCTTTGGTGCCAAGAGACAATAGAGAAACAGGCTTTAATAAATTGCCTAAATATGCATTTGTCTTGAAAACACAGCCACTTTGATCCTCTGAGCATACCAGTGTCAGAGACACTTTAATAGCTCCAAGCAAGCATTGCACTGGCTTGGATAAATAATCTGAATTTTATTACTTTCCAAGAATGATTTCTGAGGGGGTTAGTGCCCTGGGAAACGATGAACTCGATGTGTAGAATTTGTTTCTCTTTCGCTGGCAGGCTGGAGGGCAGCAGAAAGCAGGATAAAGCTGGGACTGTTGGGGATTGGTCATCTTAAATTGCATTGCTTCACCCAGGGTGTATTTTCGGTTATGCCAAGGATGTAAGGGTAAACATCTTTTTTTTTTTTAGCATTTCAGTACATCTAAATATACCAGTGAGCAATATTTAGAGGCAGGCTGCTGTGAGCCAGAGAACTGAAAGGCAGAGCTGGCGCAGGACTCCTGATTCACAGCTCCCGGTTTTTGACTGCCTGACACAGCAACAGAAATGAAAGTTTGTTATTTTACAACCCAAGGAGCAGAAGCCAGGAGCATTTCACCCCACTTCTGACCTCTGGTTTGGCCCAAGACCGAAAGGGGAATCCTGGAGCAACAGAAAGAATCACTGTATGTGATAAATCATCCGATTAATTCACATTTATCATCTAATAAATGCAAAGACCTGTAAGATGCAGGAGCCCACAGCAGCACAGCTCTGAGAAAGCATCTTCCCTTGTGGGAGGGCTCCATTCTTTTCTTTTTTTCCACACTTAAAAAGCTCAGTTCCAGATATGCAGGCACTACTCTGGGCACCTGGCCCACGGTTAAACATTGCAAAACCAACACGACAAACAAAAGGCTCCACAGCTCCCTCTGCTCCCCAACACACCAGCGGCTCCTCTCCTTCCCCAGCCAGCCGAAGGGGGAAGGTGGCCCTGCGTTTCTCAGCTGCTGTGAACTGCGATGGGGCACTGGGGGCCGCAGGATGCTCTGTGTACGGGTGGGAAAGGGGAGCGAGCCCCCCTGCCAGCTCATCCGGCTGCACATGCATCGCCACATGCTGCGCTCCCTCCGCAACCAGAGAATACACCCAGCCGTGCCCGGGTGCAGCCCCAAACCCCAGCCAGACAGCCCTGGGGGCAGCAGAGATGCCACGGGGTGGGTATTCGGGATATGAGTTTCCTCTGAAGGTAGAAGACCTTTATGAGAACAAAAGTGAGGGTTTTGCAGATGCAGCTCATCTGTTCCTGAGCCGTTTCTCCCGCAGGTGCTCTGGGCTGATCAGGAGCTCCAGCCAGGACAGCTGCTTTGTCCAGCAAAATAAAGACACACGATGCATCACTGCCCTGCCTCTGGTCGGGATGGTGGCTGCATGAATTTGTAAAAAGCACAGATTCATTTGTCAGGGGAGATCAATAGTTTATTAACTTAAAGGTCAGTTTACCAAAGCTCCATCTTTCCTTGGGTTTGGTCCAGGCAGGTGAGGACCGGTGACGGTGTGGCTCTCCCCTCTTCACCTGGCTGAGGTAAGCTCCACCAGGCAAGCCCAGGCAGGGCGCGTGTCGTTGCAACCGAAACCAAGCAGGGATTATCCCAGCTCCGTGAGGAACTGGTGACAACTCATACTGTGAATTTCATTGGCAAAAGGTTTAACTCATTAAAACTATTAACAATGAAAATCAGAACATGCAGCGTAGGAAAAGAGTGTTTACATACGTCTGGTGCAAAGAGCGGCTCTGCAAGGCCAGAGAGGAGAAAAGGAGAAGGACATAAGACACAAAAAGATTCCCCACTCCCATATAAAAAATAGTCTACGGAGAAAAAACAAGGATTGTATAAGTTATTTTTTAAAAATCTGTAAAACAACATAGCCAAGGATATTTTAAACACAATTATATAAACACCACATGACTTACTATTAAGAGAGAGCATGGAAAGGTTTGTTTCGGGGAAGGGTTTTGTAGAATTAAGAGTTTCCTGGCCGGATCCCTGGAACGTCTTTTTTGGAAACAGATGCCCAAGAAAAATCACTGCCGTGAACAGGAGGATTTTGTGAGAGACAGGGGTATACCCAGCGAAACAGGGGAAGGATCGGAACTCAAAATGCCAGAAGAGATTAATTGGGACACCATCTCGTTTAGAGGAAGGATCTAGCTCGTTCCAGAACTGAATTAATCAGCAACTTACTAGCAGTTCCAGGAGGGAAATACATTTTGTGGTAAGGCTGCGACCCCACAGGCTGGTCCATGTGGACGAACCCCCCCGAGTCCTTAAGACTCCCTGTAGGCACACAGGTTTTGCCTGCCTGCAGTTACCTGCAGGGCAAAGCCCTGCCGGACTCACTGGGCTGTCACGCCTGCAGAGCCACGTAGATCAGCTCTCGCTTTGGTCCTCAAATCTCCAGTTATTGCCACGGCCAGAGAGAAACAGCTACGGACCGAATCCGAACAGGAGTGCCAGAGCAGGCTCTAGGGCACCGCTCCGGGAACCACCTAATTCATCGTTTTATGTATGTACAGAGCGCGGCACTGGCCGTTTGCAATGCAGGTTTATATCAGCCGTCACCTAGCAGAAAAGGGTACCAAAAACTGAGCCAGAAACGGCTCTTTCTTCGCAGATGTGTGAAGTCCTGCATCCTTTGCAGCGAGGGCTCCTGCCAGCTGCTCGGAGCGGGCAGATCAGTAGGATTTCTGCGAAGAACCAAGCTTGGGTACATGGATCATGCATCGGTCCCTGCTCACGAGGAGTGTTTGAAAGTATTAATATCACCGCTTGTCTGCTGCCTTTCAGGACTTGATCATTCAGGGTACGATCCAATCTCTGCTTAACATATTGCTATAGAAACGCTCTGACAGTGATATTAAAGCTATCAAACTTACGAGCGAATGCTTGACAGCACCATGTAAACTCTCCCAAAGCTGAGAAAATAAACTTTTGTCCTAAACATTTGGCAAAACTGGGCTGGCAGTTGGTGGAAGTCCTGGATGGATGCAGCCGCTGAACTTTACCCGGCCATAAGACACGTCTGACAGCAGAACTGGACAAACAGCTTCTTTTCACAGAGCTTGTTTGATTTCACCATCTCACAGAAAGTCTTGTCAGCTGGGAGGCCGAGGGGAGGAACAAGAGAAAATGAGAGCAGATTAACATTTTAAATAAACAAACATTGCACGTAACAGGCGGTGCAATTTGTTCCAGTGTTGGAAGAGAGAGAATTGAAAAGGAGTCGCTTTTTAAGGGCATCTTTCACATGGTTTTAATGGAGGAATAAAGCAGCTTTGCAGCAAGTGGGAGAATTAGCCCCGAGACTAAACTATAACGAAATACAAATGCTTGGACGTGTGTGAGCAACAGGCAGATATCCAGCAGCTCTGCCAGGTAAGCCGCCTGCCCACTGCAGCTGGAGCCCGGCTCGCTGCAGCCATGCCCCAGCAAGCCCAAGAGCTGCAGTGCTTTTGGCTTTACATTGTGAAGGGAATCCCCTAAACCCCTCATTTTTGCTACCAGGGAAGCGTGACAGCGGTTCTGCCACAACTACTTACCGTTGGTGCAGGTTTCATTTGTTACACAGGAGCCGCCGAGGAGGCTGAAACCTTCTTTGCACTTGAGGCAGTTTCCACCGGAGCCCTCGCAGGCTGAGCAGTGGTCATCGCACCTGGGGACACAGACCCCGCCGTGGTCTGAACCGGCACCGACACCCCGACCCCAGCCATCCGAAACAGGCCGTCAGCCAGAAAACATGTCTGCCAGCACTGCCATGCCCAGATTGAACCAGAAGGTGTGGAAAATAGGGAATCTGAAGCTTGAAAATTTACCGAAGCCCTGGGAAAAATGGGCTCGGTGGTGCCAGCTTGATGCCCAGTGACAGCTAGTGACATCCCAAAAGCACTCCTCTCACCTGCTGGGAAGGCTCAGTGGGACACGCACCTCTCCTCCCAGCAATCCCAGTTAGAAAACGGGCTGCGAGGGGAATCTGTGCCTCTCCCACCCGTTTGCTCAGGGAAAACAGCCCAGCAGCTGTGCCTCCCGCCTGGGGACAATGGCTTCCCAAAATCCCTGGGAAGGGGTGCTGGTCCTCCCTGCTGCATAGCCAGCGTGGGTGAGTGAAACCCTGGGCAGGCAGGCACTGTGCTGCGCGTTCCCAAGTCACCTTTAATCCTTCCCTTTCATGTTTGCTTTAATGAAGCCAAATCCACTCCCACTCCCCACTTGAAGCGCAGAGTGCCGGCAAGTGGGAGCAAATTGTTGCCTCCGGCATCTCCCTGTCTCCCGCACGCAGCCCCCGTGTTGGGCCAAGGAGCGGGCGAAGGCTCCTGCAACACGGCCGCGGGGCGAACGGAGCAGGCTTGATTGAAAGCTGGAATATTTGCCTAAACATCACCGTTCCTCCCACACCTCCTCCAAAGAGCCTGGGGCCAGGGCTGAGCCCCTTCCACCGTAGCCCAAAGACATCTTGGCTGGCTGGCTCCAGCGGGGGAGCGTGCAGCTTCGCTGCTCTTAAATCTATAGGGCAGGGGCGTGTGGGGTCCAGCCCCACGGCTGCCCTGGCTCCCTCATCCCTGTTTTAATTTCCCCAGTAAACAGCTCCAGCTGTGAGCTGTTTTCAGCTTTTTTTTTTTTTTTTATCATCACTGCCAGTGCTCCTCATCAGTCCCGGCTTTGCTCCGGTCGCGATCGGGGAGGTAACGTACCTCTTGCAGACTTTGTTGGGCAGCCCGTGGCTGTCGGCAGGGTAGAAGCCCTCACGGCAGGCGGGGACGCAGCGCCAGTGGGGTGCAGGGGCCTCGGGGGCACAGGGTGCGCAGTCCTCCTCGCCCGGCCCTGCGGGGACAGGGGAGAGGGCAGATGATGTGGGCGGTTTTGGAGACAGGAGCCACGTCGCACCAGTGTGGCTGCAGCCCTGCATGAGATGAGGAGCACTGGCTCGGCTCTGCCGGGCTTGTGCCTGGGAATGAACAAGCTGCTTGTTGTCCCACCAGGGTCCTGCACAGCTGCTTGGCTCCCACCCCCAAAAAGATCAGCTCCCATCCCAAAAAACCCAGCTCCCATCCCAAAAAACCCAGCTGGGACCCAGCATCCTGCCCCTCTGCAGAGCCAAGGGCCAGCCACAGGGGCTCACTGGGGACAGCACATCAAAATTCTTTAAAGGGCATCAGCCGCTGCTCCCAAGCGTGCACCGGTTTGGCTTTCCCACCCTACGCAGAGTAATGCGTGGAAAAAGAGATGCTAAATTGGGCTGCGGAGGAGCTGGAGGAGGGAAGGGCTCGGGAGAGGAGCTGAGAAAGCAGAGGGCCCCACTCTGACGCCGGCGCGCTGCGGCTGGACGGCAAACCGCGGTGATGGAGGTGGTATTATTAGAGGCCTTCCACGCGCCGGGCTTGAGAAATGGTTATGCAGGAAAAGGAGACAAGAAAAGGCTTGAAAAATAATTGTGGTGAAGTACATTTACGCTGACTGGAATAAGAATTAGTAGGGAAGTAATTTTCTTAAGGGATTAAGAGCCCGTTCCCTTCCACGCTTGCCAACAAGATCAATAAATATTTTGGATTTAGTCTTAGGAAATTGCCCATGTATGATAGATGAGATTCACGCCACTGAACATGAATTGTCTAGAGATCATATTATCATCAGATCTATGATGATTTCGAGGGCAGACGCAAACATTAACAATGGAAAATAATTGGACTTTCAAGAAGCGAAAAAGGCAGGATTTAAAGGGAACGCCGAGCGACTTTGGGCAGCCGGGGGAAGCCGGCAGCGGCCAGCCCGGCCGGGATAACGCGCCTCGGCTGCCTGACATTTTTATACGCTGCAAAGCCATCTTCCATCACTCCGAGAGGGTTTTACGACCTCCCCCGCAACCTTATTAAACTAAAGCACCTGGCTTCAGAGGGATTGGGAAATAAAGAATGGCTCTAATAAAAATGTAAAAACTCCCTAAAAACCTTTCCAATATGAACATATTCCCAGCACCTCGCGGGATGTGCTGGAGAGCTGGGATCGCTTGCCCTCCTTGCGCTGCCTTGGCTCGGGGTGGGTAGGGTGGGCATCGGCTCTTGATGCACGAGGGTTTTGGGGTTTTGCACGGGGATGCTGTGGGGCGAAGGACGTACCTGTGCCGGCAGGGCAGGTCTCGCACTGCCGGGGCTCCCGGCTGAGGTACATGGCAGGCTGGCACTCCGGCATGCAGCTCTCTCCTGCCAGGCTGCCAGGAAAGCAGAGAGGACATTTGCACCTGAAGCTACAGGCTCTGGGGACTCAACACATCCCGTCCCCATCTCCGCATCCCCCAGTGCCCTACAGCAGCCTCAGCCCGCAGCGCAGGAGGCGTCGGAAAGCCAGCCAGCGCTTCAGGAGAAATTGAAGTCCTGCCTGGACCAAAGGGACTGCTGCAGGTTCTTTAATTAAGTATCCAGGAGGAAATAAAATTATTTTTTCCCATGGGCAGCCAGCCAGGCTCTCCCAAAGACCTTTTGCACCATGAGGCTCCCCGGAATAAAAGGAAATTGGTTCAGTGCCGCGGCTGGGCCAGTGCTGCTTCACCGTGGCAGGGATGATTTGAAGTCCCGGCTTAAAAGGATATTGGACAATAAAAAGCAAGCGCCGCGCGGATTATGTCTGACAAGTGCCTCCACTTTTGCTTTTCCGAGGGAGTAGGTAATCTTTTGGCAGCAGCAATTTCCTTGTCTGAGAGAGCCCTGCTGCTACACCGTGGCTCTGGCCTGCTTACAGCCCCTGAGCGAAGCAAAGCGCTACGGGGCCGTACTTCCATGTGAGCTTGGGGATGGAAAACAGCTTCTCCCCAGTGCCGATGCTGCTCGCCGGCATGGCTGGGCTCTGCATCCCACAGGAGCCATGGGGCCAGCAGCAAGGGTGCCCGGTGCTCCTCGCGGGCTCAGGGCTGCCCAGCCTGCACCCACATTGCTGGAAAACCACCACCCTATACTAGCCCCGCTCAACAGGTACATCAGATAAAATTTTCCTGCATGGATGAAGCTGAGGGAAGGGTTTCTGCACTTGCAGGGAGCATTTTCAGCCTGCTTGGAGCAGCTCAGCCTGGTACCGGCTCTGCCAGATGAGCAAAACCAAGCACCCCATTTGGCTGGGACGGCTCTGATGGAGCTGGCTGAGACTCGGGAGGAAACATGCACTTTATAATGTGCAGTGTAAACATTTTCATTGCTTTTTTCCCCCCATTTGAGATGCTGCGACGCCGGGAGCTGCTCTGGTCGCAGGTCACCCAATTTGGACGAGCACTTCTGAGCCCGCAGCGCAGCACAGCACTTACCCATCACACTGGCAAGCGCTGGAGAAAAGGAAATTAAATTTAAATCATGCTTTTCAGCTAAGAAAGGAACACAAAGCACCATCTTTAAATTCCCAGCTCCACGCCACAGCTGTAGTACCATGGAAGCAGGATCTTGGCTCTTTAACTAATTCACTCTCTAATTTCCCATTGGTTTTCCCAAATTTAAACCGCAGGTACCAACGCTGCAGGTATAAACTCCTCCCACGCCGCTATATTACCTGAATCCATCTTTGCATGCAGTACATTTGTCTGCTTCGCCGACACATTTTTTACAGCTTTGATGACATTTCAGACAGCGTTTCTGACCTTTCAAAAAACAAAGCGAGGCAGGGAGAATAAAATCCGGACAGTGATTTGCAAGCAGCAGTCGGAGCCACACAGCCCTGCCGTACCCAGCACCAGCTCCCCGGGTCAGAGACAGACGTCCCCCCATGATGGGTCCCTGCTATTGCAGATGACCTTATCTGTCATTGCTTGCTAAGAAGAAATACGCTTTGCAAGCAGCTAGGATCATTAATTACAGTCTTCTAATTAAGAGCTGAGTTGAGCGCCTCTGCTTTGCACCACCCTCTGCACACCCAGAGGTTTTCCTCCTCCCTTCGCTGTGCAAAGTGGGTCCAGGGAGGGATTTCAAAGCCCTTTTTTTTTAATCAAGGTGTTTTCTCCACCTGTAGCACTTAAAATAGAAGCAACCCCTGCATATCCTCGTGCTATGGCTTGCAAGTGATAAAAACCCTTACGTTCTTCGGCGTAAAACCCAGGCGGACACAGCACCACGCAGGTGCTCATCTCCTGGTGATGGTAGAGGCTCCGCTTGCACGCCGTGCACTGGGTCGGTCCCCTCCCGACGCAGCGCTCGCAGCCCTTGTAGCACCGGCGGCACCTCCGGGCACCTTTGTCACCGAAAAACCCTGCGGGGCACGAGCTCACGCACACCCTGGGGAAGGAACCAAGAGCACCCGGGCTTTGGTTTCCCAGCAGTCAGGCGCCCGCCGCCGTCCCCTCGCCCGCAGCGTTTGGGGCATCCCCCAGCCTCGGCGGCGATTTGGGCTCATTTACTTCTTATTCTTAAGATTTAGAGTGTCTTGAATGTCATGGCTCTGTAATAAAGAGCTGGGGATTCTCTTGGCCAGCAACCCCAACTATGGATAAACATTCCCTGTGCCAGCCCAAGAGATTGAGGAGTGGAAACCCCAATTCCAGAAGTGATTTGGCACCTCAGCTAGCTGTCCCCTGGGCGTGGGTGACCCCAGCCGGTGAAGCCAATGCTTCTTCCCCAGCATGATTACATGGCCAAGGTCCTCCAGGGCTCTCCAGCTCCGTCCCCCCCCCCCATCATACCCTAGTCCAGGGCAGGAATCCCCACGCCTCCTCCGCCCTCCATTTTATCTCTCATACGTTTCTTTCTCTGTGCAAACATCTATCACCCACGCTGCGGTGCGAGCCCTGGGGAAAGGCGCTGCCGCTGCCCGGGGACCCCGTGGGGACACCCCGCCACCCCTCACCTGCCGGTTTTCACGCTGCCCAGGCTGTAGTGGATGCAGTTCAAGCACTGGTCGGCGTTGGGGCCGTCGCAGCCCTGGTCCCCGCACTCGGGGTGGCACGGACCTGGGGAAGGAGCGACCGGCTCAGCAGGGGGAGAGGCTGAGCATCCCCCCGGCCCCGCTGCCTGGATGCTCTGAGCACACCCTCCCTGGAGCGACGGACGCGGGGAAGGGGCTGGGGACCCTCTGCCTATCTTATCCTATATCTATTATCTTATATATCTTATCCTATCTGTCCTATGGAGCTGCATGGTTCCAGGTGCTCGCCTCTCCTTCAGCTCATCCTCCCCGGCACAAATCCCCCCCAGTCATCCTCCCGCTGAACACCCTGGTGCAGGAGCAGCTTTGAGAGAGGGGCCGGACCCGCTCCTCAGGGACCGGCAGGGACGCCCGCCCGTGCCCGCACCGGGGAGGAAGGTGGGCAGAGGAGCTTTTTTTACTCCTCAGACGGCTGCACCACCAATTTGTGGCGGGAGCGCTGGGACGGGGCATTTTGCTACCTTCTAATTTTGCCGTCCTGCTGCCCCGCGCTGGCCGCAGGCACCGCTCCTCCCAGCCCGCCTCGGCCCCGGGCAGGATCAGGCCTCGTGGCTCCCCCAGTTGTCATTTTCCCAGATACTTTGGGGATGACGACATGGCAGCTCAGACGGCACTTACCCGCATACTCCTCCTCCTCCTCCGCCACCTCCACCTGGCTCTGCAGGAAGGCGGCTCTCGATGGCTCCATCTCCGATGCCGGCACCTCCAGCGTCCTCCCACGGGACTGGGGGCCACCCAGCGCGGTGTAGGGGTGCTCGGCCGTCCCGTAGAAGAGGAGGCTCCACTCCTTCAGCTTCCCTGCGGGGCAGGTGCAACGTCACCCATCCTGCTCCCCGTCCCGCTCCTCCCCAGGGGACCCGGCTTTGGGGGAGGCAGGAGGAGGATGGACCGGACCGTCAGGGCTTCCCCACTGGCACAGCAACGCAGAAGCAAACAGCGAACACCCAGAAATGTTCATGAGCCCCTGAGCTCCCAACCCGCACGAATGCAGCTGTTGAAGGCACCCACAAGGGATTTTTCAGTCTGACGAACCACAGCATCACCACAGCCTTCATGCCCAACGTGCGGAGAGAACCACTAACTTTAAAAGCTCCATAATGGAGGATTATTTCTGTCTGATAAAAGCCGCCCGGCACACACTGGATTATTTCTTGCTGCTGTTGTTCCAGCCACCCGCCCATCCAACATGTCAGAGGTCTGAGCTCGGTGTCCCCCAAAACATCGTGGGGGCCACCAGAGGCTGCGCTGCACCCAGCGGCTGGGGACCCCCATGGCCTTACACCCACACCGGGGTCCTCCCCAACCCACGCCACTTTGGGGAAGGGGTCCAAAAAATGCTGCTGCTTCTTTCCAGCACTGTTTTGCTTTCAATTCTCCATCAACGCGAGTCACTTCACGCCCATGGCATGCTCGGCTTTAACTACTAATCCCTACGTTTCCAGGAAGGGCTGAAAATTTCCAACACCCAAATCCTTTGGCTTTCCAAAAGGGCCGAGAGGACCCACCTGCTGCAAGCAAGCAGCACGGGCACAGAGCCTGCGAAGGGGTGAGCTCGGGCAGCGTCAGCCGGGGAAGAGCTCAGCCGCACGCCTCCGCCGAAAGAATTCAATTTGCTTTAAATCTAAAATGTTCCGCATGAGGAAAGCCCGGTCTGCATGGGGCTGATGCCGGGTATGCAGCAGTGCCAGCGAGAGGACACCCATAGTATTTAATTGGTATTAAATTAACCAATTTAATTGGCTTAATTTAATGGTCTTAAATTAACATTTAATACCGGTTTCTGCCGCAGGCTGGGAGCATCGTCCCTCTTTTTCCTCCCGCTTTGCCCTCTCCGCTTCAAACCCGGTGCAGACCCTTTGAGGGGGGTGACTTAACGCGCTCGTTTTCATTTCGTTTTGCAAAGCCGGGTAAAGCCGAGCCCTGACGCCCGTGAGGGGCTCAGAAACACCCGCCGCAAGCTGTAAATACAGGGGGAAAAGCATCTCCGTGGGCGCTTCGCTGCTGCTCTCCCAGTTCAAAAGATTTCGGTTGAAGGCAGCAAACAGAAACCCTTTCTGCACAACGAACCCCCACGTGCGCCTCCTGCCAGAAAGTTGCATGGGAGAGGTTTTTAATATGCTCCTGGCTTCCTATCAATGAGCGTGTGGATTTTAACACCCCCGCAACGCGCGCCAGACCCAGGCAGGATGCTTCATGCCCCGCTGCCACGAGCCGGCGAGGCGGCTGCCCCTTCCCGGCGGGGCCGGATCCCACCAGCCCGGTTCCTTTGCCGGGAAGGGGTCAGGGAGCAGGCGGCCAAGCTGGGGAGGGGGGGACACGGCGGGGTTGGGGACACGCAGGGGGCCAGGCTGAGCCCAGCCACCCCCCGCCAGCACGGTGGAAGCCCGGGGAGGATGTCCGTCCGTCCGCAGCCCGAGGGGCATCATCCCCTTGCGCCGTTGCACAGCCAGCCCACGAGCCAGATGTCCCAGCAGCGAAGCAAAACAAACAAACAACAATTACAGCTCTTGGGTTTCCTCGTTTTGACTCATTACGGTTTAATTTTGGAAACCTGGCTCTCGGTTGCAGCGAATTTGCTGCTGGGAGAAAAACCCGCTCCCAGCTCAGCCAGACCGGCAGCCTCCTGCACTCAGGGCTGAAGTTTCATTCCCATTTTTGAAAAATTTGGGCAATACAGTTTTGCTGAAGACCGTAAAACTCGCAGCAAAAGTTACGGCCAAGTGAAGCTTTGAGGGCGAGTGGGACCGGTGGGCGCTGGGGGACATGGGTGCTGGGGGACCCTTACCTTGCACCGCAGGGTTGCGCACTTGGGATGGCGTGTCGTGGATCTCCAGGGTCCACTCCCCCGCCGCCCGCTCTCCCCAGCAGTGGACGGTCATGAACTCCCAGCCCTTGAACCCCTCGTTGGAGTGGTCGAACACCCTGCAACGGTAATGCCGTGCATCAAGGAGCGTGACTTTGAATGCCTTATTTAATCGGAAAAGGTAGAGAGGTAATTAAGGATTTTAGGGATTCTTGCATGAATCCACCCTTGCATGGAGCCCTCCTGCAGCCGAGACCCCAGCATGCCCCCCGCCTTCCCCAAAAACCCCAGCAAACTTGCAGCAACCCCCTAAACGAGGATGCTGGCCAGCCCAGACGCGTGCGCTAGCCGCTCTTACCTCCTGGCAAGGAGCTGTGACCTGGTCCCCGCCGGAGAGATGAGGTTGATCTGGAGGTCGCCCCGGCGTGGGTGCGAGATGCTGAGCCGCACCACGACGTGCTCCAGGTAGAGCACGTGCTGGTCGCGGTGCTCGGCGCAGGCGCTGCTGAGGGTGCTGGCACGCAGCACGTGGTCCGCTCGGATGTACCTGCCAGGGACGGGCAGAGCATCGCGTTGGGGACGGCAGCACTCCCTGGTTCCCAGCAGCCTGGATGCCCAGTTATATTTGAACCTCATCTCCTGCGGCTTCACGGCAAAAATTCTCTCATCCTCCATTGCAATACAGTGTCCTAGCACAGGAATTTGCTGAATTGCTCGATGGTAACGAGATGGGTTTGAACTGCCTCGAAGATCTATGCCTTATGGGCTGCAAGGGCGCTGCTTTATTATAATTATCAGCGCAGCATTCCTCTTTGGGTTGTAATTAGTGTCTGTATCAGATAAATAGTTTCATGAACACACTTGGCTCCAAATTCATTCCTGCTTTGCATGCGCAAGTCTTTCCGAAGGGACTGCTTTTCTGGTGAACAGCTCAACTTGCTCTACAGCCAGGCAGTGGTAAACCAGGAGCGTCCATTTGGTCACATCCCTGATCCCTCCCTTTAACCTGGCAGGGACGGACCTACCAAGGACGAGATGTGAACCTAAGCTGGTTTGAACCTGAAGCCAAATTCAAAGAGACCCCAGGCACTGGAAATTCGGGAAACCTTGCAACAAAGCGCTGTTTTTTGGTGACTTCCATCAAGACAAGGTGTTTGGTGGAAGAGGGAGGAGAGCCCAGCCCATCACCGCTCACATAGGGCGAGTTGGTTCTGGTCCCCTAAGCTGTTACCAAAATGGCAAACAGCACTGTCAGCCCTCAGAAAAATCCCTGCTGATCGCCCACCTGGGATGCAAAAGCACGGAAAGGGCAAAAATAAATCACCTGCCGTCAAAGCTGGTCCCGGAGAGCCCCCGCAGGACCTGCTCCTCACTGAGCTGTAGGCACAGACCCCGGGTGGGCACCTCCGGGTCCATAAACAGACCCCGGGGTGGACAGTGTGGGTCGCTCTGACCGTGAGGTCCATGAACATCACCTCGCCTGCACACAGGCTTGTCCCGGCCACCCCAACTCCTAATTTCCCTTTCCAAATGCCGGGGCAGTGACTGAGCCTTTGCATCGCAAGAGCCAGCTCCACCAAAGCTCCTTCCAAGCAGCCGCATGCCCTGGGACAGCCCCCCCACCCCACGACACTCACTTGGGCACCCTGTCCAGGCTTCCCACGCAGACATGCTGGGGAGGAACTGCCTTCCACTTCTTGGCTTCCACCACAATAGCATCTGCATCCACCAGACCGAAGCCATATAGATGGCTAACTGGAAAGACAGAAGACTCAGAAACCCAATGCCTTCCAAGCAGGCACCAGTAGCTCCTCCTCGGCTCTTGGCGGAGCATCCTCTGACCGTCGGAGAAGGTGTGGAGTCAACCCCATTGGGGTACGAGGCGCTCCGACATGCGGAGCTCATCACCCTGCCCGAGTTACGCTCCAAATCCGTGTTGGCACCGTAGAAAACCCATTGCTGGGAGCAGCCCACCAAAAGGAGCAGCCAACGCTGCAGCTCAGGACAGCCTCCACCAAGCAAGGCTTCCAGGCTTTCACCAAGCAAGGCTTCCAAGCCTCCACCAAGCATCTCGCCCCACGAATTACTGCCCTCTCCTCCCTCCACTCAACAGCCTGACGGTAGGAGCCCCCAAGCCAGCTGAGAGCAGCCATCCAGGGTGAATGCTCCCACGAGCGAAGCTCTAGGGACCTTTATTTTCCCTTTCGTGGCCATTTTTGCCACGCTGCCTCCGCCCCCGCGGCCCCTCACCTTTATGCCCCGCGCCGTTGGTCTTCCAGTCGGCCGCTCGCAGGTGCACCGGCCGCGAGGTTTTGACCAGCAGATGCTGGACATCCCTCCAGGTGAGCAGGGGGCTGCAACGACACTTGGCTCATGGGATGGCTCTGCTGCCTCCAGTCTTTCCCAGCAGCAGCAGGGACCCCCATTGGGTTAAAAAAAAAACCCAAAAAACTCTTTCCTGCTCCAAAAAAGCATGAATCAATGATTTAAATGTTAACACCCCGCCTGGAGGTTGGCCATCACTTGGAGTGCCCCAGCGGAGGGGGTTGCCCCAGGGAGGGATGCCACGTGCCCACGGGCATTGCGGGATTTATTCCTGGCCAAGGGTATTTAGCTCTCGCGTTCCAGGGCATAACTGGAGCAAATCAGGAAGGTTTTCCCTGTTTTCTTGTAGGAGATTGGGAACGAAGCCCACCCCGAGGCAGGGTACCGGGCTCGGCATCTCGCTGATACACACTGCTGAGCAAGCCTTCCCTTTATAGGAATAATGGCAAAAATTGCTGGAAAAAAACCCTGGCCTGCTCATTTAACAGAAAAATGAAACCCAAAGTGTTTCCCAAACCCCTCTAGGCAGGGTTTGCGTGATGTTTGGGTGTTCAGGGTGCTGGACGCTAAGCGCTATCTGCTTTTGAGCCCCCCACAAGACCCCAGCCCAGGGATATTGCCGAAGAATTTTCCACACTTTTCTTACATTCAGTTCTTCAGCGTCTCGCACTGGGATTTATATTGCTCTTGAGCAACATTTAAGAACAGAAATTCAATTTATTCCTTCTCGTCATAATGGAGTGCCTGAGCACCAAGCCCTGGTACTTAATGTTGCGTTTTATGCCTCAGCTAAACAATACAAAAATTACATCTAACGCTCTTAATATATTTTGTAATGAAAACGGCATCTCCGGAAACATGCTCACCCAACCTGGGAGCTGGGATTAAACCGGAGGAGAGGGACTGGAGCCAACACGCCGCGACCGCCATCCCCGGACACGAGCGCAATGCTGCCCTGAGGCTTATTCGCAGCCTTATTTTTATTTCCACCCCATAAAAATAATAATAATAGTGAGAAGCTCATGAGAAGACGCTCCACGGGGATGCTCGAGGGGTGAGCCTGGTCCCCTGCGGGGCTGCTCCTGGGCTGGGGGGCCATGATGGGACTGGGATGGGACCGGGATGGGACTGGGATGGGGACAAGAGGCAAAGAGCAGCTTTTTGGAAGCGGGGAGCGTGTCGCTGCTGGTCACGCCGTGTGGGTTTTTGACATTATGCAAAAGTAGTCCTTTTCCCCCAGAAATGAAACACTAGCTGAGAACCATCACTTCTACAGACATTTTCCATTTTCTGTGATGTTTTCTGACTTTTTTTTTTTCCAGGAAGTATTTATAAAGCTCCTGTTGGAGCCGGCTGTCAGCGGTTTCAATGCACCGAATGAAAAGCCTGACTTATCTCACCAACCCCAACTTTTCAACAGATGGCAACAAGTGAAGAATTAGCTCAATAAAACACCTGCAGGAAGATTAGATGCAAAACAACAACGCTGTATCAAACCTTGCCAAAAAGGAGCAATTTAGAATAACTTTGCCCCATTTTGAGTTGCTCAAGAGGAAAAAAAACACCTTTTGTCTTTCTGGTTTTGCTTGCCAGCTACTAAATTTGGAAACATCGCCCCGCAAGCTGGTGGCGAGGTTACACTTACTTTGCCTCCAAAGCCAAGGCGATGATGCCCGCGACCATGGGGGCGGACACGGAGGTGCCGGTGTGGCCGTCCGTGCAGCGGTGCCGGAGGTCCGTGGTGACCTGCGGAGAGAGGAGCTGCAGCCCCGTGCTGCTGGAGATGCTCCCGGCGCGGGCGCTACCCCATCGAGCACCCCAGGTTTGCTTGGGATGCTGCCAGCGCAGCGCTGAGCCTGCGGGTACCCGAACCTGCCACGGCTCCCGTGCCATCGGGGTGCTCTGAGCCCCCAAAAATGGGCTGCAGATACATTTGGTGCATGAGAAAACACCCCTGCTTACATTTTCCTTCGCTCAAAGGTGCAAAAAATATTTGAAAGGGGGGAAAAAGGGCAATTTTGCTGTGGGTCAGCTGGAGGAGAAGCCGTGGATGGAGGGCAGGGCTGGCATGGGTATGCACCCATGGGTGCATGTTGAGCTGTGTCATACTAAATGCTTTCCTTAAAAGCTCCAGTTCCTGGTGTCAAGCAAGAATTTCCATATGCATGGGGAAAAAAAAGGAAAAAAAAAAAAAGCCATTTCCAGCTTTTTCATTTCAGGGCAGAGCATGGTGCTTGGGTACCAAAAGCTTGGAGAGAGAAGGTGGGCAAAGAGATGCTCCATCGGTTACATTTTTAAAAGGGTCCTGGGTTTTGAGTTAAATTAATTGAGTTAAAATTAATTGAGTTAATTCTTGGGGGGGAGGGGGGGACACATGCCACCCAGTTTCTCCCCAGGGTGCCCCTGGAAGCTGCTGTTTTGCCCAGCAATGCTCCAGCAGCGCTGGGCTGGTGCTGGCCTCAGCCATGCAAATGCTCCTTAGTGCCATGAAAATGGCCCCAGCGAGGCACTTGGATTCTGGAAATTAATCTTTTAGGGGCCAAACAAAGCACTCTTGAATCAAAAAAAAAAAAAAATCAACTTGTAAAAAACCCACATTTTTTGTCGAAAAAGTAATTTGGGTGGAAATCTCCCCCCCAGCTCAGGTAAGGCACCGTGCCGGTGGGGGATGTTTTATTGCCCGGGGTTCGGATGATGCACGGGGATGTTGGTGACGAAGGACCTTGCTGTGATGAGACCACGGCAGCTGTTGGGACAGGGCAAACATAGCCTGGGCGGCAGGAAAACCAGACTGATCCGCACATGCACACGCTTTCAGGCAATTCCAGGGCTCCGAAAAGTCTCTGCTCCCCGTTTGGGGTTGCCACATCCCTGCCAAATGCCTCCATCCTCCCCCTTTTTTCTCTCTCAGGCTAAAAATCCTCAAAATTCCCTTTTTTTTTTTAAGCAAGGGACAGTGAACAAGCACTTTGGGGGACAGGTAAATATTTGCACGGGTATTTTTGCAAACCTCCAGCCCTTTCACCCATTTACCGGGGAAAACGCCACATCCCTGAGCTCTTCCCAAGGACCCGAGCAATTTTGGCCCCACCATAAAAAACCACGAGCAAAACCCACCGCGGGGCTAAGGGCAAAGCCCAGCTCTTACAACCGAGCCATCATCCAGCCCAGCCACGCAGAAAACATCCAAGGGATGCTGCCCCACTCGACGTCGGGGTAAAACTTACTATTTTCCGCTCGTAAAAAGCCCCGCTGCTGTAGGTGGTGGCGAGGGTGGAGGCGCATTCCTCCAGGTACCAGGGCTTGTAGCCATTCTCGGTGGTGCTGCTGATGGAGATGGTGTAGATGCTGTTGGTGTAGCCGTCACAGGAGCAGTAATCGCCCTCTCTGCCGCCGTTCCCCGACGCCCAGACGAAAATGGACCCCAAGCCCCTGCGGCCCTGCGGGTAGAGAGGGGACGGGGGGTGAGAGGAGGTGTTTGATCGGGATGAGCGGCCGTCTCGGCACGGGGAGGAGGGGGCAGCCTCCCCCCCTCCAGCGCTGGGATGCCATCGGTAAGCCTGGGTTTTGGGGCAGGAGGTAGGGTTTGGTTAGGGTGGAAGGATGGGTCCCATCCTGCCCAGCGCTCAGCCCCCTGGGTCAGCCCCCGCAAACGTGCCCCTCGGCCCGGCCAGCCCCAGTTTTACAGGCAGCGGCTCCCGGCGAGGGTGGGGGAGCCTCTGGCGACGGGGATTTTGGCATCTTCCGTGGGCTCTCATGGGGTAAAACATCTCGGGTGCTCAGAGCCCCTGCACCACGCGGTAACACCCGGGGGTGCAGAGATGGCCCCATGGGACGAACCAACAGGCAAACCCCCAAAACCCACGTCTCCCTCGCCCCGAGCCCGCAAAGCCCCTCGTGAACCCACCCAAACCCCCAGAAACCTTCCCCCGGCCTATCTTTTAGGTTTCTTTTGTTTGCTTTTTTATTTTTTAATCCCAGCCTTTTCTCTCCCCCGCCCGGCGCTTGGCAGGAACATCTGATGGAGTTGTCCCCACTGGGAACTGGGGGGGCGGGAGGGGTGCGCCAGCCGCCCGGACCTCCCGAGAGCCGGGGGAAAATCCCGCCCGGCAGCGGCAGCCGTGATGCCAACGAGGGGCCCCTAACGAAGCCGAGGGCGCGGGGGCGAACCGCTCCATCCTCCATCCGAACCGCTGCCAGGGCACCCGGGGTGCCCGCACCCCCAGGAATAACCCGGCCCCGTGCGGGTTCACAGCGTGCCGCGGTCCCAAGGGAGGATTTTGGGGGACCCAAGGGGGTTTTGGGGCAGGAAATGAAGTGGCTGGTTCGCTTCCCTGCCCCATAAAGCAGGGCTCTCCGGGGAGGGCGGCACGCTGCCGGGTTTGGCAAGCGATGGAAGCACACGGCGGCGGAGCAGCCCCATCCTCCCCGCGGCTACTCCCGCCACGGAGAGATTTCGGCGCTAGCCTGGGCAGATCTGGTGTTTACCTCCCTCCCACTGCTCCGCGGCGGCTCCCTCCACAAAAAATAATACTCATAAAAAAAGCAGCTTTTCTCCAGAGGAATTCACTGGGATTTATTGTGGGTTTTAAGCGCTGGGGGGAGAGGGATGGTTTATTACCTGTCTCGCCCTCCTCCTGGGGCAGAGGCTCTCTGCTGACCCTGCCTCTGGATGCACAGGGTAAGTCAGGCTCTTTCCTTACTTTATGAAAGTTTTCATTACCCGGGCTGCCTCCCAGCCAAGCTGGGGGGGTATTTCCCTAGCAAAGATTAATAGAGCTGTTTGGAGCTCGGCAAGAAAAAGCGCAATTGCAAAGGGAATTATTGCCCTGCCCCGCGTCACGGAGAGCTCGACCCAGCTCGCCAAGCCTGCTGCTGGCATCTCCAGCCCCGCTCTCCAGGGATTCCTGGATCTCCGAGGCGGCAGCATCCCAGCCCACGCGCTCAGCGCGGGCAGTGACCATCCGGCTCTCCAATGCTAAAATCCACCCGTCTCCAAGGACCGGCCCTGCCGCACGCACCCCAGGCTTTCCTAAATCACTGATCGGAGGAATAAAACCAGGCACCGATTGCCGAAGGCGTGCGGAGACGTAGCAATGATTTCCATTGGGATGAACGGATGGGGAGCCCAGACCTCCCGTGCATCCCGCACCCCGAGCATCGCAGCCGTGGGTGCTGGAAAAGGCTGCCCGGTCCGGGTCCAAACCCGCATCCCTGGGGTGCCGGCAGGGCTGTGCCGCAGGAAAGCAGGTTCGGAGGCAGCACGGTCGCATGAGGACACGAACAGGCACATCAGTGACACGACAGCAAGGCACATCGAACACCCGATGGCATCCCCCGGCGGCGCGAGAGCTCACCGCGTATCACAACTCCCTCGGATCGGGAAAAACCACACTTTCCCTTTGCTCTCAAACAAGCAGCGACCGAGATTTCCACAGGCAGACCCCAAACACCCAAATTCTTTATTTGCCACCCTCCTAAGCCAACGCCATCCCGGCAAAGGGGGCCTGGCTGCTATAAAACCTGAATCCGGGCATCATTTAAAGCAGGGGATCCCTCCCTGGCCAAGGCTGGGGATGATCCGGCTCACCCCAGCAGCGCATCGGGCAGATGCGGGATGCACAGCATCTCCCCGCTTCCGCAGCGCTGCCGGGGCTTAGGTGTTTGCCCAACGGCACTCCATGAGAGCCCAGGATAAATATCCCCTTGTTAGCTCGGGAACTAATAAGGTGTGGCTGGAGGAGCGAGAAACAAGATGATAAATTACCCCAGCGCAGTCCTATCGCTAATAGATAAAGGTTATTTTAATGTTTCCATTAAAAACTCAATTTTAAGGATTTATAACTTGGTTACAGCTGTTTGCTTGGGCTAAAGGTGGCGGCTAACTCTCCGCTTGCGGCTTTCCTTATTATTTAAGGAGAAGTAATCGGCAATTAAGAGCTGTGCACGCAGGATAGCGGGTGCCGCAAACACGGGTGGCAGTGGGGGGATTGATGTCCCCTGGGAGACAGAAGCGAGCATCCCGAAACAGCGGGGCCGCGCCGGGCAAGGACCCTGCTGCCGCCCATTTGCTCCCGCACGGAAAAATAAGGTCTAAAAAGCAGCTTGTTCCCCCGTATTTACACGGCGTGAACTCCCTGGCACTTCAATGGATTCCTCGCCAGGCTCACCGCCCCGGCAGGAAATCAAGTAAATAGTGGGAAAACACTCCACCCTATTTTTAGATAACAGGGAGGCTGCGTCGCCCCGGCCGCGGCCGCCTCGAATCCCGGCAAACTGCAAGAACAGGCAGGAGCGGAGGCAGGGAGCGAAGCAGGGAGGTTTCAAAGCCCAGGTCGGGGCAGCCTGGGGCTGCCGGTGGCAAAACCCCAACCCCAAAGTCGCCGAAGCACCCGGGGGACACCCACTGCACAGCCCCGAGCCGCTGCGACACTTACCCGCGGCGCCTGCCAAGCTGCCAAGAAAAGTTTTTTTCCCCGGTGCTTTTAGCCGATATTGGGCATTTTTAAAAAAGAAGGGGTGTGGGAAGGCTAGGGCATCCCCAGCGCGGATTGACAGCTGTCAATCACGTGTGATGCCGGCTGAGGCCCTCTCGTTGGAGGACTTCAGGGACAATGATCTGAATTTTTCCTGCACCCCCGTGGCCGGATCCTGTGGCGGTACCCACGTCCCCCCCGGCCATGACACAGCCGCTCATTCTGGGTGGAAAACCAGGGAAATGCTTAATGTGATGGAGACCCCCAGGAGAGGGCACCAGGGGCCAGGGCAGGGTGAAGGAGGGGGGATGGAGGTGCCCGGGGGGGGGCGGCCGCTTCCCTCCACGCTGGCACCCAGGGGGACATTTTGAGGTGCAAAGTCCCCCCCCAAGAACCGCTTTGGGTTTCTCAGCCCGGCAGAGCTTCGCAACTCAACCTGGGGCCTGCCTGCTCTGCCGGGGCTCTGCCCGGCGGCCGGCGCTGCCGGATGCTCCCGCCGGGGCCAGCCGTGCCGAGGGGTCCCGCCGGCGCCACGCCATCGCTGGGCACCTCCCGCCGTCACCGCCCTCAGCCGCAAAATCCACCGGAGCTCTTAGGGACGCCGGGGAAAACTAGGAAAAATTAGAGATGATTCTCCCCCCCCACCCCAGCCCTAACGTTGGCATCGCCTCGGGGGGCCGAGCCGCCCGTCCCCACACCGGACCCCGGGCCGGCCGCGGCCCCGGCACGCGTTCCCCGCGGGGCAGGAGGAGGAGGGCGAGCGCGTCTGGGCGCTGTGGGATCCACACCTTTTTAATGCCATGCTCAAAAGCCTGTTTGGCCAATAGACCAGGTCCATCAACTGTCTTCCCATCATCATCTGGCCCCCAGCTCGCGCTGTAAATGTCAATGTAATCGGGTCTGATGCCAAGCGACTTCGCTTCAACAACATCTGTTACATCGCCATCTAACATACGAATGCCTAAAAGCACAAAAACATCAGACATTAGGGCTTAATGGCTTGGATGAAAGTGAGAGGATTGCAATCAAGGGGCTTTGTTAACGGCGGCGGAAACCGCACGGCTCAGGCGCGCCTGGAATAGCTTCGACCCGCGGCCCCACGTGCTAACGAGCCCGGCAGCGGGAAGCTGGGGAGCTATTTTTGAAAGTTTTCTGTGTCGCCGGCTTCACGGCAAGTGATGGAGAGAGGGGGGGTTAAAATTCACTTCCCCTCCATCGGCAGGGATTGGGCAGCGGGAGCGGTGCTGCACCCCCCGGCGGCGAAATCCCCCTGCTAAAAACCTTTTTTCCCCACTTTTAATTAATTAGCTAACTCATTTCTCCACCTGGAAGACATCGGCGTTTCCCGAACGCTCACAGCCCCCCAGCTTCGGGCATGCCGGCACGATGAAGCCTCTCCCCACGAGTGGGGACAACTGTGACCATCCCCGAACCCCATCACTGCCCGGCTGATGCCAGCGGAGCCCAGGATGGGGAGAAGCCCCAAGAGAAGCCCCCGGAGAAGCCTCAGGAGAAGCCCCAGGCTGCGTTTGCACGGCCGAAATCAGTCAGGACCCCAACTTGTGGCGGGACGATGCTGCTACCTGGGATAACCTCACTTCCAGCCAGGAATGCCGGCAGTTGCCGGCCGGGGTGGTTTGCAGGCAGAGCCCACCAGCCACGGCGGGACCGTCTGGGGCACTGCAGCACATCCCCAGCCTCCGACTGCTGCAATATGAGGGTTACAACCCCCTCCGCTCCCCATCACCCTTTCCCTGCCGGATTGCCCGCTCCGCACGGCGGGCAGAGGGTGCCAGGCACCCCAAAGGGCTGCTCAGAAACAGCCCTCGCAGGAAAGGAGGTGCTGGAAATTTCATCATCGTATTTCGCCAGCCAGGGAGAGTCCGGTTTATAAAAATGCATTTCCCTTTCCACATGTATTTTTTCTTAAAGCAAACAAACGCAGGCAGATGTCATCACAGCTGCAGCTGTGCTCTGGACACCAGTCAACTCAAATATCTCTTTTCGGTGTTGTCCCCTACCAGCCAAAAACAAGCTTAGAAATATAAATTGAGGGAGCAGAGTAGTTCCCAAAAACTTCTTCTCTTCGTCGTGTTAACAAGAAAACACGAGAAGGGGCGAAAAGCCGAGCCCGGTGTCCGAGCCGCGCTTGGCTGCAGCGCAGCAAGCAAAACCAGCCGAGGGATGGGGTTTTGTGCTTGCTAAATGTGGGCATGTTCATCAGCGAGCCCAAAGTCAGCCCAAAGTTAGCTCAAAGTCAGATCAAAGTCAACCCAAACCAGCCCAAAGCCAACCCAGAGACAGCCCAGTCAACCCAAAGCCAGCTCAAAGACAACCCAGAGACAGCCCAGAGTCAGCCCAAAGCCAACCCAAAGCCAACTCAAAGTCAGCCCAGAGTCAGCCCAAAGACAACTCAAAGCCAGCCCAAAAGCCAACCCAAATCCAGCCCAAAGCCAACCCAAATCCAGCCCAAAGCCAACCCAAAGTCAGCCCAGAGTCAGCCCAAAGACAACTCAAAGCCAACCCAAAGCCAACTCAAAGCCAGCCCAAATCCAGCCCAAAGCCAGCCCAGAGTCAGCCCAAAGCCAACCCAAAGTCAGCCCAGAGTCAGCCCAAAGACAACTCAAAGCCAACCCAAAGCCAACTCAAAGCCAGCCCAAATCCAGCCCAAAGCCAACCCAAAGTCAGCCCAAAGCCAACCCAAAGTCAGCCCAGAGTCAGCCCAAAGACAACTCAAAGCCAACCCAAAGCCAACTCAAAGCCAGCCCAAATCCAGCCCAAAGCCAGCCCAGAGCCAGCCCAAAGCCAACTCAAAGCCAGCCCAAATCCAGCCCAAAGCCAACTCAAAGCCAGCCCAAAGCCAGCCCAAAGCCAACTCAAAGTCAGCCCAGAGTCAACCCAAAGCCAGCTCAAAGCCAACCCAGAGTCAGCCCAAAGACAACTCAAAGCCAGCCCAAATCCAGCCCAAAAGCCAACCCAAATCCAGCCCAAAGCCAACCCAAAGTCAGCCCAGAGCCAGCCCAAAGCCAGCCCAAAGCCAGCCACCCACGATGCGGGGACCCTCCAGTTAAATAACGGGAGACAGGAGGGAGCAGGGAAGGACGCTGCAAAACAAATGAGCTCTTTGCCACGCAGGGAGCAATACCGGCCTCCAAAGCGAGCGTTCGAGGAGAGGGGAAGGGAGGAGGAGGAACGGCAGCAGCCCGTTTTGTTTCTTGAGCAGCAATGTATTTTGCCCGGAGCAAATGAAAAGCAACGCAAGAGCGCTGAAGAGCAGCCAGTAAAATTAGATGGTAGCTCTCCGAGTGTGACAAATAGGCTTCCCCAACAAGCTGTGCTCATTAATCGCTGCTTTATTTGCGTAATCCATCTAAAATCACTCTCACTGCAGCTCTAGCGCGTTTTCCTCCACGATCCCAAACTTGATATGGCTACAGGCTTTATTTTTCCCCTTTGCCTGTTCGCGTTGTGGGAAGCCCACAGCCTCTTCCCTCTGCCAGGTGCCTCGCATGGATCGATGCCTCCCCAGCACACCCCCAAGGCGAGGCACTCGTTAAAGGAAGCAAATTAAAATGGGATCCATAGGTCGTTATAAAGTCAACAAGCAACGCTCATCTCCACGGCTGCTGCGGAGAAACGGGCTTGAAATGCACATGAAGGCAATGGCCTGATCCTGCAGGATCCAAAATGGCCTTAAACCCCCTCCGGGAGCTTTGCCTTGCTCTGCTGCTGCTCAGCGCATGCTTTGAGCGGGGTTTAGAGGCAAGAAGCCATCCCACGTGCCAGGGAGACAAGGGATGGGATGGGATGGGATGGGATGGGATGGGATGGGATGGGATGGGATGGGATGGGATGGGATGGGATGGGACGGGATGAGATGGCATGGCATGGGATGGCATGGCATGGCATGGCATGGCATGGCATGGGGGGACATGCCGCAGCCTTTACAGCTCCCCCATTCACCCTCCCCGAAGTTATTTCTTCCCTTGGGGGATTTTCCCAGCACAGGGGACTGCTGACGGGTGCTTGGCCAGCAGCAGGACGCCCTGCGGGCACCACTCCCATGCAGACACAACCGAACGAAAGCTGCTCCTTGCATGGCCAGGACAAACAAGCCGAGAGAAGGAATCAAGCCCCAAATCCACCCATGGGCGCTTGGGTCCGTGCTCCTGACGGTGACGTCTCTC
>VYZW01012807.1:51134-65443 GCA_013401315.1 Balaeniceps rex
GATGGCATGGCATGGCATGGGATGGCATGGCATGGCATGGCATGGGATGGCATGGGGGGACATGCCGCAGCCTTTACAGCTCCCCCATTCACCCTCCCCGAAGTTATTTCTTCCCTTGGGGGATTTTCCCAGCACAGGGGACTGCTGACGGGTGCTTGGCCAGCAGCAGGACGCCCTGCGGGCACCACTCCCATGCAGACACAACCGAACGAAAGCTGCTCCTTGCATGGCCAGGACAAACAAGCCGAGAGAAGGAATCAAGCCCCAAATCCACCCATGGGCGCTTGGGTCCGTGCTCCTGACGGTGACGTCTCTCACCGTGGGGTGGTAGAAGGGGTCGCAGCCCCCCTGAGCAAAAGCCCCTCTCCTGTTCCAGCCGTGCCAGGGACGGGGCTAAAACCCCGGGCGAGGACCCGGCTCCAGGCATTTGTCCCCGACACGGTCCCACCAGCCACGTAGATGGGACACTGCGCTCCCACCCCCCCGACACCCCCATCTCCCCAGCGGGTGCTGTAGCAGCCTGGGCTGGCCAGGCCAGCCCCAGCTCAAACCAGCCTCCAAACCCAGCTACACTAACACAAACGAGCTCTGCAATGCTTATTACCATCAGCATCCAATTTGGTGATAAAGATTCGTTTGCTCCCCACGCATCGTGTTATTTGAGGGACCGTGCAAAGGTCCCCCCACCCAGCGCAGCCCCAGCCCCCACCTCCCTGGTGTTTTCCCCATAAGGCTATTTTGGGGGGTCTCCCCAGACACCCCCCCCTCCGAGCGGCTCATCTGCAGACATTAACCTCACAAACGAGCGATTTCGGCTCTGAAGCTAAACCGGCGCTGCCAACCATAGCAAATGCAGCCACCCCAAAAAGGCCAGCTCCCCCCGAGAGCAGCTGTGAACTTTTGGGGTGAAACCACCACATCCTCGGTCCACGCGCATCCTCACGGCAAGGATGCAGCCCAAGCAGGTTTCCACCCCAAAATACACGGAGCCGGGGTCCCCTGCACCCTGTGTGACCCATCCTCCCCCAAGCCCCCCCGGGGCTCCCAGCAGCTGTGGCACCAAGAAGACGACTCTCTCCTGGCAATATCTGGGAGAACAGCATCCCACCCCCCGCCCCGGGAGCCCATCGGCACGGCCAGGGCGGCCACGGTCCCTCGGGGGGACGGCGAAGGGCAGGCGCCAGCCTCACCTCCGATGCGCGCGTTGTAGGCAATGCCCACGATGCAGTACGAGTTGTTCGCCGCCGCCGCCACTTCCCCCGCACAGCGAGTGCCGTGCCTGCAAAGAGAAATCCTCCGTGAGCTGACGTCCCGCGGCGAAGGATCCCTCTGGCCACCCAACACCCAGCACCCAGAAACTGGCCCTGAGGCCAGAGTGGTGGAAGAAAGTGCCCCAAGAGCTGCAGAGCCCTCATCCAAAACCCACAGCAAGGGCTGGGGGATGGAGCAAACTAATGCAGAAAGCGATTTGCTGTTTGCATTTTGCACCTAGATGCGATCTGCTCTTTGCTGCTCTTTGCATCTTGCACCTAGACGCAATTTGCTCTTTGCATTTTGCGCCTAAATGCAATTTGCTCTCTGCATTTTGCACCTAGATGCAGTTTGCTCTTTGCATCTCGCGCCTAAATGCAATTTGCTCTTTGCATCTTGCACCTAGACGCAATTTGCTCTTTGCAATTTGCTCTTTGCATCTTGCGCCTAAATGCAATTTGCTCTTTGCATCTTGCACCTAGACGCAATTTGCTCTTTGCATCTTGCACCTAAATGCAATTTGCTCTTTGCATCTTGCACCTAAATGCAATTTGCTCTTTGCGTTCCCGTTTCCTTTCCACGTGTGCCACCACGTGCCCGTCCTGCTTTAACCGAAGCCCAAAAAGCGCATCCAAGTTTTGACATCTAAGCCACCCAGCCCGACTCACGTGGTTTAATCCCCGACCACGGCAAGGAACCCTCCCGGTGCCGTCGTGCAATGGCTCAAGGGTTCGTTAGCAATGAACGTGGTTGCCACGGGCTGGATTGGCATTAAACGCAATGACTCTGTGCAAAGCCCGTGACGCGGCATCCTCTGCAGCGCTGGGGATGGGGAAAGGCCACGGACCTGGAAGACACCCCAGGGGGGACACCCAGCCCCGGGGACCCCCGCGCACCCTGGTCACGCAGACGCCGGCTCCACGCAATTCGCGCTTACTTATTCTCGTTGCTGGCGTCGTAGCGCGGAGTCGGGTCGTGGTCATTCCCGTTGACATCGTAGCTTGCAAGAGGGTCCTGAAAACACGTTGCCACCATTAGATTTGACTTACCGGCGCAGCGCAGGACACAGTGGCCTCGGCGGCGGTGCAGTCCGGCTTTGCCCACGGCCAGCCGGGCAGTAAATGCCATTTTCCGCTTAGTTTCTGACTCTTTGCTCAAGATAAATAGTTCTGGGCTGCAGCCCCTGCTGAGAGATGGCTGCCCAGGGGGAAACATCCTGCTCCTACTGGAGACAGCTCCTCCGAACCCCAAATCCTGCTGGATCTGGCACTGTTCCCCCGACACCGCAGCCGTTTGGGGGTTGAGCTGGGGCTGAGAGGGTTCATGCAGGTTTTTGGCTCTGCCCTGGTGAGCCGGAGGGAGCCGGCCGCTTCCCAGGCAGCTGCAAAGGGAGTTTCCCCCAAACCCTCTTGTCTAAAAATCTCATTTCCTCCTTAAAAACATCTCAAGCTTTTTTAAAAAAAAACCTTTTCTTCCAATCTGCCAATGCACAGACTCAAACTGTGTTGAAATTCTCCATACATCAATTCACCGTGAGGACCATCCCCAGCCCGTCCATCCCCAGCCCATCCATCCCCAGCCCGTCCATCCCCAGCCCATCCATCCCCCCGCTCACGTAGTTTTGCAGGAGGTCGGGGTGGTTCCTCTCTATGCCGTCATCGAGGATGGTGACCACCACGTTTTTGCCGGTGTAGCCCCTCTGCCAGGCTGCCAGGACGTTCATCTCCGACCTGCAGCGACTGCTTCTATCACCGCAGTGCTACGGGGGGGAACACAGCAAGCACGAGCTGCAGAAGGGCTGCAACCCCATTTCAGCCCGTCTAAGCGAGCAGCCAGGCTGGGAGCCCATTTAATCACCCAGAAAATATATTTACATCCCACCCCCTGCCGTATAACTCGTAGATTTGTTATAACTTTACTCCGCTTTAAGCCATCCAGCAGCACTTAATCCAGGCCACGCTCGCGCTCTATTATTCTTTTCCATTTCAAATACTGCGGGCTCTTTGCTTTTGAAGTGCTCGTTTCCTTTCTGCACTTAATTTTCAATGAATTTCCCTGTCAAATACAGATCGATGAAGCAGGCAGGAGAAAAATGATTTTGTAAATGGATGGTCGCAGCTCGTGGATGGGTAAAATGCATCGGTGCTGCAGCCGCGCCGCTCCCAAGCCTTCGCCGCGCAGGCCATGACGAGGAGCCGCTAATGATGGTGAAACACTTAAAACTAGGCTCTCTCATGGATTAATTTACAATTTTAAAATCCTGCTGCCAAGCACGTTCACTGATATTAAGGTGTTTCATTACTGGCCGGGCTGAGCTAAGATTGATGACGCGTTTGATTAAAAATGAATTAACCCCCCCCCGTAAAGCAGCGGGTTCCTCGCGGGGCGGCGGGGGGGAGATACCCACCAGGTACCACATGTTGGGCCACACCGGGTCGTTGAAGGGCAGGGTGTGCGGCTCGCCTCGGACCTGCCTCTTCACCCGCCGCTTCACCTCCTGCTGCTGCAGCCAGTCCACCTGCGAGCAGAGCCACGGGTCAGCGTCGCCCGCGGGCACGCAGCCCGGCATCGCCCACCGAAACGGGATGCGGGATGGGGCAGCGGTGCCAACCGCAGCCTGCACCCATCCCAGCGTCACCCCACGCACCGGTGAACCCCCCCCGGCTCCTTTGGCGGGGCTGCTGCAGAGATAGTGGCTTCGTTTTGGGGGAATAAAGGATGGATGGACAGACAGACAGGGCAAGCTCGGCTCTTTGTGGTCTCCAAGCCAGGGACCAGATTCCTCTCCTGGCGCAGCAAAACCCTTGAGCATAAATAACGTCGCCTCCGAGCGCGTGCCTAAACCCCGCCGCGGCTTAATGAAGCACCGAAGCACGCGCTGAAGTCCCGCCGGAGACGAACTGCGTATTTAAGGGTTTAGTAAAAGTGTTGGAGAAGACTCAGGTGCTTGGCTTAATTTTGGGGCTGAGCATTCCCCTGGCTGGGAGGCAGCAGCCGCAGCTCAGCCTTGAGACGTCATCACCCGGCTCCAGGGCTGCTCATCCTTCGAGCTCCTCTCCTCCTGATAAAATAATAAAATTGGGGGTTTTACCCAAGCACGACACACGTTTCTTAAAAATACGGGATGCCCACCCATGGCCACGGCAGGTCTTGGGGGATGCGGCTGGCTCCGGAGAGGCGTTTTTGGCACCGGCTGCGGGCGAGGTGGCCTCGGGGCTGACCGCTCTGACCTGTGTTTGCTTTTCAGCAGGGCATGACATGTGAAGAGATCAAACGGGAAACGAGCCGGAAAAGGCCAGGATTGGGAAACGCCGGTGTTTGCCCGCGCCGCCACGGCAGGAGCCTCCTAAGGTGCCGGTTTGGGAGCAGCCGCATCCTGTCCCCGGTGAGCATTTTCCCCCCCAGACCCTTTATTGCCCACAAAAAGGGCTCTCCTGCCTTCAGCAAGGAGATGAAAGCCAGGTTTATTGAAAATAGGTTGTAAAAGTAATTTATAGACCAAATCTTTACACGTGCTGGCGCTGGGGGGAGAAGGGAGGCACCGGCCGATGGGCTGGGAGGGCTCTGCGGTGCATCCCTCCTCGCCAGACGCTTGCTTCCCGACAGCTCAGGGTCTTTTGGGAACGGCAGAGCTGCTCACGGGGATGTCTCTGTTCTTCTGACTAAGGTTTTGTAACGAAAAGAATAAAAAAAATCCAAAATGCAAGTTTTTGTTGGGCTCATTTATGTGACACTGTCGGCTGAACCCCGTTCCTCTTGCACGGTTTATAGCTTTCTGACTTGGATGGAGGTGGATGGGGAGCTGTGCATATCAGAAATCCGACAGGTTCCAGCCTAGAGCTTGGGTTTTAAACATATATATTTTAAAGAAAAAAAAAACTGTAGAAAGGAAAAAAATATATATCTCATAGAAAAATGAGTTTCCGCGCTGCCTTGGCTGACGACAGCATGCTGCTTTGGCTTATACAACGATGGATTTCAGCATTGGAAGCAAAAACACAACTTCACGGTCTAGTTAAAAAAAAAATAAATACATTAAATTGAGGCTATGGCCCAAATACCCAGCTTTTCTCCTTAAAGCAGCACTCCTTGGCAGCGTTACCGTGGGTCTCGCTGCCCGAGCCGCGGCTATCGCCGTTCCCGGCGGCTTTGCTGGCTGCAGGAACGGCAGGAAGATGTGGGATTTCGCGGGGTTTTGCCGGGAGCTGCGGTGCCTCGCGGGGACGTTTTCATCTTAAAAATGCTCCCGATCGGCCCCAGCGCTGCCAGCCGGGAGCCAATGGAGAAGTCGTGTGCGGACGCAGAGAAATCGGCAGTTTAAGGGCATTGATCTCAAGGCGGGGTTGCGGAATTGATGTGGCTGGCGTGGGAAGGCAACGGGGAAGCGGGAGGGAGCCCGGGGCGTCCCTGCAACGGCTCCCGCAGCTTGTGAAACTCGGAGAGACTTCCATCATTCATCCGGGGGGGGAAAAGCTTCTCGGAAATTTAAAAAAAAAAAAAAAAAAAAAAAAGTCTTTTTGCTACTAGAAATGGCCAAAACTGTTACAACACAGTCCTGAGCCCGGGGGGTCCCTGCTCTGCCCCTGCAAACCCAATTAGCAATAACGAGGTGACCGTGAGTGGCACCGAAGGAGCCTGCGAGGATGCACGGGTACCACCGAGCCCAACCCTTCGCCCCTGCTGGAAAGAGAGGGGCAGCTTTTTATGTTCCCCCTTACTTTGAGATTTTCCGTGGGTGATGCCCGGATCCAGCCACCCAGGGCAGCCCCACCGAACACAGCCACCAGCACGGGCAAGGATGCAGCTCCCTTTGCAGCTCCAGAAAAGCAATAGCTTGACTTATTCCAGTGGATGCGGAGGAATTAAAGCGGAGATCCAGGACAAACCAGCTGGCTCCAGCACATGTTCACCATAAAGCACGGCAGAACTAATTTAGGTGGGGTTGATTTTGCTGTGGTAGGTGGCCAGAGGCACAGCGACTGAGGCCGTGACATCCTCCGATGAGGATTAAGAGACCGGAGCGGTGAGGCTGAAGGCTCAAGCACTGCGAGGACCAACAGGAGCATCCCAGAGAGCTGGGAAAGTTTACGGCAAGGAGAGCTGCAAGACGAGCCGGTACGAGGGGCGGCACGGCACGGCACGGCACGACCCCGCTCTGCGTCCCATTGCACCTCCACGCCTCTTACTCTCGCCGCCACGACCTGCCCCCGAAATCGCTGGATTTGCTACATCTCTCCTCCCCTTCAATCGCCTGCCACGTCGCTTGGCTCGTATCAGCCCCAAACAGAGCGGCCGCCGGCCACGGGGGTCTCTTGGGGTGAGAGGGGGGCTCGGCGGCAGCGTGGTCCCACGGGGACCAGGATCCCGGGTGATGCCCAGCCCTTGTGCCACCGAACCCTGCGGCAGAGCAAACCAATAAACAACGGTGCTGGAAACAATAGCCCCTGGAAGGCATGAGCCACCCGACATCTGCAAACGATTGAATTTGCTGGTTCTTCGGGATTTCTACAAGATTTGTTTCCATCTTCGCTCTTCCAGCTCGTGTTTCCTTGTGCCTCGCGGTGATGCTTTCCTGTGTCGCACATGCTAAGCCGGTGCCGTCCAAATGCCAACGCATCTCCAAAACGATTTGCAAGTGTGCATGGGAGAGGGGGAGAGAAATCACGTGCCAAGAGGTCTTGAACTCCAAGTGATAACGAAGGATTAAGAGAACAGGAGCTAATCGCTGTAGCTTGCAGTCCATAGAGCAAGGTAAGGTAAACGTTAATAAGACTAAAAGCCAATCGATTCGGTTTGCATTATAAACTAGACTCATTTAAATGGAGGTATTTCAATTGCAGAGCTGAATTCATCATTTGCTGGGATGCCCGTGCACCTCCCCGAGGGCGAACAGCTTTAATTAGAGCCCAGCACACTTCCAGGGCACCGACGCTCCCCTCGCTGAGGTTCTCCCTGCCGGCAACGCCGCTGCTTGGCAGCGGCCACGCGTGTGCCTCCGCAGAAATGTGCTACAGACCCTGTCCAAATATTTAACAGCAAATCTCTCTGGAAAGCCAGCTGGCTGGGGAAAGAAGGGTTGTTGTGTGGGTCTGGAGAGATGCGGATGGGATGCGTTGTGTTGAGTGGGTTGGAAATATCTTGGGATTTGGGGGCATCCCAAGGGTGGTCGGGAGCATCCCAAGGGCAGATTGGCATCGGTGAAAGCACCAGCAGCTCGCTGTAGCATGGGCACCTTCCCTGCAATAGCTTTTTCTGCATTTATTTCCCCCTCTCCCCAAAAAACAGACCCTCCCCACACATTAACGCTTCCCCTGCTCTGCAGAAGTCGCATCTCGCAGGGCTCGGGCGCCGGGTGGAGCTCGGGGAGGAGGAAAGCCGAGGCAGAGCCGCAGCCCTTCCCCGCCACCCTGAGCCCAGCTCCCCCAGGTCCCGCCTGTCCCTCCTTGCCTTCTCCCCCCACCCCCATAGCTTTTGTCAATTCAGCTGCGCTGAAAATCCCTTCGGATGCTTGCTCTAGGAAAAAGCAATGCAGAGCTATTGCCAAGGATTTCACACATAGCAACCATTGAGGCAGCAAGTGTTGTGGCAACTGGATCAACACCCCGAGCATGCAACAGCCTTTCTATCCTGGAAGGCTTTTTTTCCCCCCTTTTCTTCCTCCCGGCTTTCAGGCAGATGTTAGAGTTTAGTCACTTCGAAGTATTTTTCATCACCGATCGACGTACCCACGTCCAATGAGTCACCCCGTGCACGCGCGGGGCTGCGGTTCAAGGATAACATGTCATCGCAAGATGCTTGGGCTCACGCTTGACCCGGACCAAGCCGACAGGCTCCTCCGGGGGGAAGCGGGGACCCCCATCCCGCCACCCCCGCAGAGGCTGGGGGACCCCGGGCTGCCCGGCCCCGTACCTTGGGGTCCATGCGGAGGAAGTTGTGCGGTCCCCGGCTGCTCAGCGTCGAGCGCTTAAACGTCTTGCTGTGGTGAAAGTGGTAGTAGTTTTCCAAGCTCCCAATCTGCAAAAAGAGAGTTTTTTTTTTAAAAAATGAGTTTTTCCCATGGTTGCCCCCCATTTCAGTGCTGGCAGCATCCCTTTGTGCATGGGCACAGCCGTGCCCCGCACCACAAATCCCTTGCTCACACAAAGCTCCCTGGCAAAGCCGGGGTTCGGGGAGGGGATGCAGGATGCTGGCACCAACCCCAGTGCCACCGCCGTGGCAAACAGCGCTGGTGGCCCGACGCTGCGCCGGCACAACAGAGCCCGGAAAACATTTTTATGAATTTTCACCCATTAAACGCATCTTTACAAACCGCCTTCCATCGGCTCCCAAGCAGAAATAATGAGCTAAAAATGAGCTCAGCAGCTGCGGCGGAGCCAGGAGAGCTATGCCTCATCCTGCTGCTTTTCCCCACCCGATGCTCCGGCTTCGCCCCGGCAGCAAGAACAGCCCCGTAAGGAGAGGTGAATGCGATCCCTGCTAACCCTGGGATGCTCCTGGGAAGCACGGGATATAAATGTGCTTAGGCTGGAGTCAGGGATGGCAGCAGGAGGAGTCAAAAAAAAAAAAAAATACCTCCAAGCAAACCAACCATCCCTCCCAAGGGATGCGTAACACATGTCCCAGCCTAGCGTCCCTCCCCGGCAGTAAGTGCAGCCCGGCAGCGAAGGCGAGCTGGGAAAGGCAGCCCCACCGGCTCCCTTCAGCTCAGGGAAGCCCCACGCTCCTCTTTTACAAGTTTTTCCCCTTTTTTTTCTTGCACAGAGCTGAAACATCCCACATTTGCAGGAAAACACCGTGCCAGCCATGCCACCCTGCCAAGCCCCAGCGTGGCTGCGCTGCCTCCAGCCCTCTCGTCCCGGCAGCTGGAGATGCTGTGACTCCTCTTTTTCCATCCCAAAAGCACGGATAAAGTCCCGGGGCTACGCAACGAGCCGGGCGATCTCGGCCAGGCACCGCGTGACGAGCATCCCACGGGGATTTACAGCCATAGGGATGGGGATGACCCAAAAGCCGCACTCCCTGGCATGCAGCTCCCAGGTCACAAAATTTTGGTACAAATTGGGTCTCTGCTATAAATTCTCCTTTTCCCTGAGGTTGGTTTTCTTTCCCCCCCAAAAAAAACCTGTCCCATGGCCAGGAGCTGGATGCTGCAGGGAGCCAGTGGCGGTCCCTGTGCCTGGCTCACAGGACCAGAGTGATCCATGCTACGAGCCCCCATCTGCGACCCAGGGGCCGGGGTGACGTCCCTGAAACCATGAGTGACCCAGGAGCCGGGGTGACGTCCCTGAAACCACGAGTGACCCAGGGGCCGGGGTGACGTCCCTGAAACCACGAGTGACCCAGGGGCCGGGGTGACGTCCCCAGGGCCAGAGCAGGGCTGGCTGCAAAGGGACAGCGGGGAGCAAACAGGTTTGTCCGGATGAGATGCTGAAGCAGATGATGGCAACTACTTACATCTTTATCACACTTAATACCTTGGGATGTGCCAGTGCCTCTTACGAGCATTAAATATTTAATTAGTTTTGCTCTGCCTTTTATGCCAGGATGTCATTTCACCGACTTTACTGCCGTTAGTCTGATTTTTTTGCAATTTGTTTCCACTCAAGTTCATTTAAACCCTCCCTCCCCACAAACCTTTTTCTGTGCATCACAGCGTAGCCGTGCGTTTTCTTTAACACCAACACCCAAAGCAGTTGCTCGTTGCAATCTGCATTCGGCTTTTAAAACCCATTCCTCAAACCCACTCTTACTTAGGAAAGGGGGGGAGGATGCTCCAACCTCCCCGTATTTTAGGGAAACCTTGCGCGAGGCCACCCTGCCTCTTGCTCGCTCTGCCTGGAAATCCCAATCCCGCAGCCCGGGTGGTTCAGCTCCACATCCGCCGGCTCAGCCGGCAGTTTGCAGGGTTATAATATTCAGTTTATTCCCATCTCCGGCACTCGTCGTAACAGGATCACGCTCTATAAACAAGCATCAGCTGAAGAAGCACTTCTGTTCCCCGCCGGAGCGGGCATGGGGCTTTACGGAAATAAATGTGAAATTACCACGCGGTGCAGATCAGCAAGAGGACGGGGAGGGAGATAACCCATTGCGGGCTCTGGGGGTGCCTGGTGAGAGCAGCAGCAGAAGCACCCTGCGCCCCAGGGTCTTTATTCCGCTGGGATTTATTGAAGGAAAAATAGGGAAACCTTCTCAAGTTGGGGCTAACTTGAAAGCCGGCCCCGCTCTGAGCAGAGGTTGGACACAGTGACCTCCAGAGACCCCTTCCACCTAAGGTATTCTAAGGAGAAAAAATTTAAAATGCCATTTTTTTTAATGGAAAAGTATTTGTTCTGCTCCTCGAGGTCAGTCAGCTCAGCGAGGGTTCCGCAGTGCAACCCCTGGGGATGGGAGATGCCCAAGAGCGTTGGGTTTTCTCCTGCTTACAGCACCAGCGAGGCCACAGCGATGGGGACGCTGGAAAACCCAGTGGAGCACCCAAGAGGCGCGTAGCAGGGCTTTACCAAGGGCTGATCCTTCCTGGCTACCCAGACGAGCAAGCGTACCCATCAGCTCCCGACCAGCCAGAAGACAAGTGCCTGTGCTGAAAGGTCCCAGCTCCACCGCAGAGGAGATAGTCCACGTTGCCACCAACCGCAGTTACCCACCCAAAGCCCAGGAGACCACGCCGAGTAGCTCCAGACCCACTCATTCCCTCCCTGAGCGCGCTTACAACTATCGATCTTGATTTTTTTTGGACATCTAACTTCTGTTGAGAACGTGCACGGGAGGTTCTCATTTCCCCCAGGATCAATTTTAATTTTCCCCAATTGATTCGCAGTTTTGCGGAGGAAACTTGAGATTTTTTGAGGCAACTTGAATTTGTACCTCAACAAAAAATGAGGTGGTCTTCTTCCCCCCTGTTAGTTGAGGCCAAGGAAGCCCTGGCTGGTGCTGGTGGAGCAAGCCAGAAGCAACGCGAACGCATTTTGCACCCTGCAAAGCCTTCATCACCATGCTGAGGGTGTCCATGGCTCCGCTTCCAAAAAACCACACACCTGCCAACGTCATCCAGCCAAACGGGGAAGAGTTTGAAGCTGAAGGAGCTACTCATGGCCTTGATGGGACCCAGGTGGTTAGAGAGAGATGGAGATGCACAGCAAAAGGATGAGAGGCAACAAGTAAGGGGAGAAATCCCATTTGGGTACACAGACAGGAATTCTTTTGTAGGGTGGTGACACACGGGCCTGGGGAGGTGGTGGGACCTCCATCCTTGGAGAGCTTCAAATCTCACCCGGCTGAGGCTCCGCACAGCCTGCTTTAGCCTCAAAGTTAACTGGGGGGGTGGAGCAGAGACCTCCAGAGGACCTTGCCAACAGGAATTACTCTACAGACACAGTTCTTAACAGTGTTAAAGAGAGTTTGATTGCAAGGGGTTCGGCTATCTCCCCATCTCCTTTTCCATTCCCCTTTTCCCCTCCTCCCCCAAATCCCGGTGCCACCTGCGAGCCCCCGACAAGTGGCACCGGGGCAGGGAGAAGCACCCAGGAGATGCTCCTGCAGCAGCACCCAGCTCTCCTGATGCATTGCCAGGCCAAGACAAGCCCAGCGTCCACCCTGCCTCGTTAATAGCCATTAGTATTTCAAGCAGGTTCAAGATCACTTGTAGCTAATGAGACATGGCAAAAGAGAGGTTTTTTGGAGCTGGACACCACCAAGGGCAGCACTAGAGCCCACCAGGGCATTTCCGAGCCCGTTCCTTCCCTCCCCATCACAGCAAAGTCTTCCAGCATCTCACCCAAACCACCCCCTTTCTGAAAAAATGCAGCTGCATCGGCGCCGAGGTCCTCCAGGAGGATGGATCCGGCTGGGGAGGCCGTGGCTGCTCCCTCCTGGGGACACCACCATGTCCCCATCAGGACAAGGGCTGCAGCCGCTGAGCTCCTGCCTTTGGGAATGTCATTCTCAGAGGGTCGCAGCCAAATTCAGCCCAGTAAGGACTGAGCCCAGGGCTGCGAGGACACCGTTGCTCCAGCATCCCCCAGATGACAGGAATTCAGGAAAGCTCCAATTCCAGCCCAAAATGAATCCTGCCTACCTCCCGCACCGCAGGTGAGACTGCCGAGCCCTCCCAAAACCTACCGCACTGGACACCGCACAAGGAAAAAAAAAAATCATATAAAACCTGTTACTGGGATAGGAACGGGCTCGTCACCACCCCCGGGATGGCGGTGGAGGCACTGCCCGGGGCACGGGCACCGGCACCGCACATCCCGTGCGGCGCCCTCGGCCAGGGCCTGTCCCAGCTCGCCCCGGCACAGCACGGCAAACAAAGACCGGCGGGGAGGAATGAGCAGGCGTTTGGGGGCGTAAAAGCTTTTCCTTTTGTTCAATTGTTTGCTTCACTCAAATAGAAGTTGATGCAAGTGATTCCCCAAGGGAAGTGTCACTCTGCCGTGACCCAGGAGGGTTTAAGGGTGTCTTGGCGCACAGGTTGGGCGTGGGAACACACGGGGACCCAGCTCGGACGCCAGGCAGACACCTGCGTGTGCAAACCCCAGCGATGCCCTTCCCAGGCAGGAGCATGTCGGGAGTCCCCGCGATTGCATCTCGGAGGAAAATAGGTCGCCAGCCACCAACGCAGGGCTGAGCCTCCCTTGCACCCAGCTGGGTCACCTCCATGACCATCACTTCTCCTCCTCCCTCACCATGTTGGACTCCACCACTTGCCTCCACCCAAACTTCTCCCCAGGGCAGGGTGATATGCCCTTGGCAGGGTTTTCCAGGAGATTTTGCACAGGATCAGGCCCCCGGGGAGGGCACATGGATGGTGCCGACCCCAGCTGCTCCGTGAGCAGAGGACGCAGCGGGGGAAGCTGGGGACACCCAGGCCCCCGCAGAGCTCGGCACAGCGCGAACCCTGAGCAGGACGCAACAAGTGTCACCTGCGAGCACACGCACGCACAGCGGTTCCTCGGGGTTTCGCCCTGGAAGAACCCCCGCGGGAAAAGTTCAGGGAGGCCAGAGAGCTGAAGTCAGGGCCTTGAGAGCAGCTGGGGAAGCCCCAGCGGTGCACGAGCTCCCGGCATCCGCGGAAAAGGCGGGAGCCAGGAACACCCTGATGCAACCACAGAAATATTTCCCTTGCTCTCCAGCCTGCGCTGGGCTGCCCCGGGGAAGGGCTCAGGGGGGAGGGAGGGATGCTCCGGTGGGGCCACGTCGCGCCCATGGACCAGACGCCTCTGGTATCGTGGGGACTAGCTCAGAAAGCCGGGATGCCAGGGGGGAGCAGATGCTCCAGCGGGGAAGGGACACAGCAAAACCCTGAACCAGGAGCTGACGTTAGGCTGATGCAAATCAGGAGAGTGGGAAGCTCAATCAAGATATTCTCTGGCTGAAGAGGGATAAACACCGAAAAGCCCTTTGGGTTGCACAACCGCGTTCACCCGGCCCTGTGATAGAGGCATTTGAATAACATCAGTGATTTTCTCCTCGGCGGGGTGAGAGCGGAGCATGGCAGGAGGGGATGGAGGGTGGGACGCAAGGGGTCATCCCCCACAGGAGGGGGTCACAGACACCAGTGCAGGAGACAGTGTCCCCGATTCAGCCTCCCCCCCTGCAAATTTGTTTACGCAGCACCCCGTGCCTTTAATTATGCTTAAAAACAGGGTTGTGATATAAAGCAAGGTTATAATTTATAGTCCAGGAGACACCTTGGGCAGGAAGACAACCTGAACTGCCACCCAGCCAGAAAAGCGCTGAGCTGCCAGGCGGCGCGGAAGGCGATAAACTCCGGAGGAAACTCTGAGGACACCCGCTCACATCTGGGTTTACAGAGAGGATGAAGAAATTGAGAGGAAAAGAAGTTGCCGCGATCAAAGTCGCCTTTAAGCCATGCGTGTGCTGCGGGGGATTGGAAGCGAGAGCTCCTCGTGTTCCCAAAATCTCCGATAAACCCGGGCCAGAGAGTCCAAAGTTTGTTAAATCCACAAATGTAACTTTCCGGGATGGGAGGAACTTGTGCAATCCCCCGGCCGGTGTGGGAGCGGGCTGTGCGGGGCGCGGGCACCCCGGGGAGC
>VYZW01012810.1:9664-28194 GCA_013401315.1 Balaeniceps rex
CCGAGGTGGGGGTCTCGGGGAGGGGGTAGGGGAAGGTGGCAGCAGCCGCTGCCCCGGGGTGCTTGCGGCCGCTCGCGCCGAGCCACCTGCTCGGGGGCAGCCCCGCCGCCGGGCGCCGCGCTCCGGGGAGAGGGGAGCTTGTGCCCGGGGCCGGCTGAGAGGGAGAGGGGGGTCCCCGGGACGTGAGGGGTTGCGGCGCCGCTGCTGAGGGGACGCGGATTTCCCCCCCCCCCCCCCCCCGGGGGGGGCGGGGNGGCAGGGGGGTCTGTCCGGTATCCGCTCGGCCGGCAGGAGGACGGGACCTCGGCCCCGCGGTGAGCGCAGGAGACAAAGTACCGGAGTGGGGGGACGGAGAGGACATCACCCCCTCCGCCCCGCGTGGGAAGGGAGGGGGGGGGATGCCGGGCAGAGGGCAGCCCCCGCGCCCCTCCTGAGGCGGCTGGGGGCCCCTGCGGGCCGCGCCTCGGCTCTCCCCGGCTCCCGTGCCCGCTAATCCCTTCCCGGGAAGAATTTAATCAGCCTCCGCCTGGCCGCCGGGCTTCCCCACCCCCTGCCGTTAACGGGAATTTCCACTGGGACGGGCTCGGGGTCCGAAGTGTTTTAATTTATTATTATCAAAGTCCTGCTGCTGCCTCCCCCCGGCGGCCTCGCCGGGGCGGCCCGGGTGGGCTCTTCCCCTGCCCCGAGTGGCGGGGTCCCGGACAAGCAGGCTCGGGACGCGGGGCAACGCCGGGCAGCGCCGGCCCGGGTGCCCCGGGGAGGGGTGTGTGCGTGTGTCTCCCCGTGCAGAAAGTAGGGGTCTGCGGGCCGGCGCCCCTGAGAGGGGGCGTCTGAGGCGAGATGGGACTGACGGGACGCTGCGGGGGGGAGGACGGGGACGACAAAATGGATCCCGGTTGGGGCAGCGAGGGCAGTGCCTGCAGGGCGGTGGTTGGGCTGGGCTTCCCTCCGGCGGCGGGGCTGGGGCCGGCCTCTGGCAGCGCGGGGTGTCCCGAGCGAGCGCGGAGCCGGGGGGAACCCCGAGCGGAGGCCGCGGGTAGGTGGGGAGGGTGGCGGTGGGTTCCCCCCCTCGCTTTGTGTTCGCTGAGCTCGTATCCGGCGCGGCGCCGGGGGTGGAGAGGGCGGTAAGTCTGAGGGACAGATGGCGCAGATCATCGCCTCTTAACGGTATTTACGGTTGGGGCATTTCTGGCGGGCCGGGGGAGCGGGTTGAGGCGAGACCGGCGGCGAGGACGGGGTGCCGGGGCGGCCGCGGCGCCCTCCCGTCGCGCATGCAGTGGCTGGTGCGGGGCAGGGGGGGTGGTGGCGGCGGCGGCCACTGTCCATGGTGCAGCGCACCCGCTGCCCCCGCCCGCCGCAGCGGGGGCAGGAGGAGCCCGCCCGTCCTCCCGTCTCCTCTTCCCCCTCTCTCTGACACCCCCGTCCCCTTACGGGGTCCCTGGGCGGTTTCTAAGCCGCTCTCGGGGGCTGATGACTTGCACCAGGCGGGCGAGGTGCTGAAACGCTGCTCCACGGCAGCTGGGATTTTTCTCTTGAGTCTTAAGAGGACACGGGGCTGGCTGGCTGGCTGGCGTGACACAGGAGTGTCCGGCTGGGCTTGAGCGTCTGCCATGTGAAAGCAGCCACCCTGTTCAGAAACTTGTGATATGCCTCTTATAGACTGTTGTGTTGCGTTGGTTTTTGGGAGGGTTTTGTTGTTGTTGTTTGTACTGGTTGGGGTTTTTTTTGTTGTTGTTCGGTTTGGTTTTTGCCCTTTTTTCCCCCACTGCCGTATTATCTCGGCAGATCTGTACGTGCAGCTTTTTTTTTTTTTTGCAAGTCCTTACGTGCTGTTTATTGTATGTGCTTTCAGTTCTGTTCAGTCTTACTATGTCAATAAATCTTTAAAGCACAAATTCTGCAGTAAGCTTTTATTCCATTTTTTTTTTTCCTACCCAGGGCAGGTTTGAAATTAAAGCACAAGCTATGAATTAAGGACAGGAACTAGCTGTATTGCTTTTATGTATCACTCAGTGTCACCGGCATGTTACGGTTGGGGAATCCAATTTCCCCCTTGTTTGGGTATCCATTAAATCAGGTTAGGGCTGATTTTTAATAGTGTGTAACAAAATTGGAACTCGGGTATGAAATCAGATTTATAGACCTGTGTTTGTACAACGCTTTCATTTTAAAAGCTGCTTTTTTTTTTTTCCCCTTCTTCTTTCATGCATACTGCAAAGAACCCTCACAAGCTAGATGCAGCGGTAACTTGTTTTTTTCCTGTCATCATACCTAGTACTTTTAGTTTGTAGAAGGTTATCTGTATCAGGGTCTTTTGAAATGTTGAACCTTTCTACTTACTTTTTTCCTCTCTGCAACACAAGACCTATCTACCTTTATTTTCTGGAGTTACTGATCACTTCATTATTCATCGGTGATGTGGAAAAGCTGTCATGGAATTACTTGAAAGATCATAACTGGAAGCACGTTTTAAGGCAGATCTGTTGGGTGGTGTTTATGTTCAGGAAATAGGGCTTTAGATTTTTGGCAATATGTAACCTGCATGAGACGTAAGAGAATGAAAACTGCACTTTATTTTGCTGGTTAACAGATCAGTATGAGTCTGGAAGTATTATGTGAAAAACCTGACAGAAGAGAGGATAAAAGGAGTGAGGCTTGCTTTTCTGGCCAAAACAACAGTTCCAGTTTTTGGAACTGGGATAACAACAGGATTGAAGAAGCAGTAGGAAAGCTAGCGTGAGTTACATTTACAGGAATAAAACTACTGTTAGTTAGAAATGAACTGGAAAGGGGAGTAGAAATTAAGGGAATTCTGTTGGTTTTTGGTGTTTTTTTTTTTTTTTTTTTTAAACGTATAAAGTGATTGGATCACTCCATGGATATTATCTATTTCTAAATCAGAAACAAGTAAACAATAATGCAGTTTTGAAGCCTTTTGTGCCTAGGTGACTGGTTTGAATTCGAATTACGGTGACAGAGAACATAAGTTACTACTCTCTGCAGGCAGTTTTGGTCTTATTCCAGGTCTTGGCAAATGTATCCAGGTGATAAAGCTACTACCCTAAATGACACTCCGGTTAAGCTGCCTCTGCTGAGAATCCGGCGATGGCATTTCTTGCCAACTGCACCCCTCTCATAATCACCCTCAGCAGTAGTTGCTGGCAGAATTGGGGTGAGGCATATTAATGTGGTTTTGTGCAGAAGTGGCAGTGAGATCTCCTTTTGTGGGTGCATCTTCTGTCTCTCGTAATACACCTGTGTCAGATTATTATTTTTTTAAAATCAGTATATTTTAAGTAGTATAGTAAATACGTGATTATATAAGCACAAAAATGAGTTTCAGGGTGTCTCTTTTTAACAAATCAAGGCTCCAGCATCATTAATTCCTTTCAAAGTGAACTGAATGCGTTCTATAACGCGTTTCATAAGCCCCAGAACAGGATAGTTATGTGAGTGGCTCAGCCTTTTGGATGTAGATCTTTCTGTTCTGGTTTTGCTTTGTCTTCAAAGAATCTATCTGAGAAGTTAAATGTGGCAGGATATTGCAGCAAAGAGCTCTCTAATCCTTGTCTGTCTGGTCTAGGTGATAGTGATACCACTGACACATCCTCAAAATTCAAATAATTGCAGAACTGAAGAAAAAAAAATCAGAAGTATCTCTTTGGATATTAAACCAGATATATTATTTAAATTTTTTTTTTGTGAAAAGACTTTTTTTAAAACTACTTTTTGCATCTATTGTAGGACAGATAAGGTCACATAGATCGACAATGATTTTTTGGAATTTAAATAATTGGTTGACGAAACGGGAGATAATCAGAACTTGCTTAATACACAAAATTATCTGAGCAGATATTGTAGCAAGCTCAGAAATGTGTATGCTGCTGATGTAACAGAAGGTCTATATTCTCTTTTAATGTCAATTTATGTATTTTTAATAAATATTACGTGTTTTCTACAAAACCTTCTACTGCTCGCTCTGTTCATGGGTAGTAGTGCTACCTAGGCATGCAGCTTAATGTGCTAGAAAGATGAATGTATAGTTTTTATGATACCAGTTTTTAAAATATTGACCAAAATGATCATATTTTTGAACTACATCTAGTCAAGATTGTGTAATTCAAAAACTTCCCATCTATTGTTTTTCTTTCTGCTTCCAGAAATGGGAGGAACTCCCAGAAATGTCACTGGAAGAGCCCTGTCATGTCCCATCTTAATTAGTTTCGATGACACTTTGATGTCGATAATTTCATTTATTAGTGTTTTTTAATAACTGAACACTGTAGCACATAAGACGATTTAGTTTTGACAGAAATGCATGTGTATATTTAAAACTAGCTTGAGGAAGTTGTGAGTAAAGTTATTTTTACTCAGTACAGACAGTCTTGCATAAGGGACTTTTTGTCATGTGGTTAGGAGCAGGAATTGGTGAATGGCATTTCTTGCCCGAGTAAGAGGATCATTTACCAGTTAAACTCTCTTTCTGTCTCTCGCTGTTTTTGTAAATGCTTTTTTAGGTTAACAAAAAAATAAAGTTTTGAAAACTTGCAATATTTTCAGTAGTTCACCAGCACTCCCATTAGGATGAGAGTTTAATTTATTTCAGACAATGTACACGTACAAAACACGAGTCTGGTCCACAAAGGCTATGCAACCTCTAACATTCCCTGGTGGTTTTATTTTAAATTGCTTTTTGTTATAAAGCAAAGGAGGAACCCGTAGTGTCCTTACTGAATAGCCTGTGTACTTCCACTCACCCAGTGGCACTGGTTGTGCATAAGATGCAGTGAGACCTATCGGGTGGAGAGTGATGAAAGCAGAAGGAATGCCTTAATGTCTTTTGCAATAGCAGTGGTGATTATGATAGCACTTCTCACCTACCACTGAACTGAGACTCACTGGTTGGCCGAGTTAATACTGGCGTATGTAGAGGTGAGTCTTGAGAGGAAAAAAGGTGTTGTATGTTACTGCAGGATGAGTTTAAGGATGATTTGTGTTTTGCCAAAGAGTGTTTGTAGTTTGTGAGTGATCTGAGGAGGGACCTTTTTCACCGGGTGTCGGGCCGTGCTGCCGTTCCCCTTGAGAGGTATATAACCAAATCTGCATGATTCATCATTTGATTTGATCCTGCAGTTCTCACTGAAAAATCATGGGAGCTCTGTCTGAATAAAGAGGGGAAATTAGGCTTTCTATTTTTAAATGGCTTATGAAAACAGATACAGGATCAGCAGCTTCCAAGGTGGAAGGTATATCACTGCCAAATCTTTTCAACATTTCTTCAACTTAAACTATTTGGTTTTAGTCAGTATTCATGTATTTAATTAAATATCATGTTTCCAAAAGGCGCGTTTATCCTCTCCTCTAGGCACTCCTTGACATATTTAAAAAATATATTTTTACCAACAGAATCCTCTAGGAACTCCTCCATTCCTTATAATTAGCATATAATTATCACCCAGCAGCTGAAGACATACTTAAAATTTTGTGATCCCCCAAAAGAGTTCTTCCAGATAGGCCTTGCAAAGCCTCCCCGAAGGTCGGGAAGATGTAGCGTCCTCCTGTAAGCATTAGCAGCAGTTTTCATGAGCGGAGATGTTCAACATGAGCGATGCAATGCCTATTATCAAATCAGAGGGAGGAGGTTTCCTCTCTTAAAGAAATGTCAAACGCAGGGCTGATTTGAGGTTGGGTTTGTTTTTTTTTTTAAATTAAAAAATGTGACTTACAGAAATTCCATTTGGTTTTGTGATTGCAGTTGAAATTTTAAGACGTTCTTCTCTGATAGGAGCCATGGCTTGTTTGGAGAAGCATGTGTCTTGGAAGATGCAGCACTCCATGTTCTCCCAGTTGGGGGAAGGGGAAAGTCCAAATCAGGTTACGGCTTTGTGCTATGTGGGATATACCAATAAATGTCTCCACGTTTAATAAAGCAAATGAATGTTGTCCCTCAGTTAGGGTTAACAGATTAGGCTATGAACACGGTTTGTTGAGACTCTCCAATTTGTAAAGCTACGGTAACCTGTGGTAACCAGTGGTGGTTTAAGGCAACTCATTTTAAACCAGATGATAGCGTAAAAGTTGCAGATCCTGTTATTTTGGGAAAGTGTTTGAGAGCTTTAAGTGTTGGTTTAAGAAGCTGGATTTTCTGGTCTAAAATCTCCTGGTTCATGAAGTAGAGCACTAATTAGAAGTGTAGATGGCATAACGAAAGCCCTTTCTGGTGTAACTGAATGACCTCTGGGAGGGCGTAGCCTGGCACTCACTTTGGAAGCTTTTGGCTTCCAGAACAAATTGGATGAAAGGCACTTTTCTTTTTCTCCAGTTGCAATCTACTGGTTGAAAACAAATTGTACTTGACTACATTCACTGGAGTACTGGTACCGTGAGGGTATAAACTGTTGCAGCTCTTCTTTGCAGGAAGTCAGAGATTAAGAAGGAGTTGCTGAATGTTTTCAAGTTCAGCAGCTAAAGCATTTCAGAGATGAGTCTATCATCCTGCAGAGTAGTTTTCATGTGCGTTATGGTAGTAAGTAGAAGCTCGTCATGAAATAAGACCCACCTTGCACAGCATATCCCACTGTGTCAGGTGATGTACATACACAAACCTAAAAATGGATAGAATGATCCCTAGAGTTACCAAAGTTTTGAATGGGTATTGGGTACCATCTCAGCCTTTAAATTAATGAGGGAACACCCCATCTTTAAACACAGTCACAAATGTTTCTGTGATCTGTGCTTAAGTTGAATATTACTGTCATAGTTGCAAATTAATGTTGGTTATTAAGGAGGGGAGAGCTCAAATACCCATTCCTGCTCTGTCATACATACAATTATGTCAGACATTGTTTTGAGCTTTGCACAATAATGCCCTGTGAATTGGCTGGATTTGGCAACTAGCAGCTGTACTATGTCCAATTATAACTGTATAGTATGATATTTTCTCTCATGCATACCCCTGCGTTTCTCTACCTAGGCTTATTTTTCTATAGGAGTAAGCTACACTGAGCATAAAAGAAAGCAGTCTTTCAAAAACAACTTCCCTTGCATTTTGGTACAATCAGTATTAAGAAATCTAATGTTGTAGTACACACAGATGCAAACAGTGGAAAAACAGAGACTTTGATATTTCAGATTGATAGCTACTAGTGAACTCCAGTGGTATGTATGGCATATGCAGGGAGAACAAGATAAGTCCTGTTTGAAAGCTGTGTTTAAGAGCCTGATTCTGCAAATTTAGGATGCGTGTTGTGATATGAAATTGCTTCTACAGTTGTGTGGTGAGCTTGCATTTTTAAATAGATGTTTCTTTACAGAATTGCATTCTAAATGTGGCTACTTTTTAGAAAGTGAGGAAATTGGAAAAGAGGTATTAGTCCAGAACTGTCAACACTAGCGAAGCAATCCTGTCTGGCTTTATTCTTGTTTTAATTTATAATCATCTCACGAGCGTGAAGCCTGTATTGTTGGAAGACGCTTATTGGTGGTGTTCAGAAAAATATGTAAACACAAATCTGTTAGAATTCTGAAGTTGAGATTGTCAGCAGGTTGTTGGCTGGTTGGTTTTTTTTAAATTGAGCTGGAATGCAACCTTGAAATTAAGCCGCAGGTTTCTAGATACTCGGATATCTAGATATGAAACTAAAGTAACTGAGGAGCAGGGTATGAAAATGGCAGGCTTAACTGCCATAAGTATATCGAAACGGCCAATTCTTTTAATTGATTGAATAATAACTTTGACAGAGGACTTCTAATTTACATCATGTTGCTTCATAATTGCAGTTTGCCTATTGCATTTAATCTGAGATCTACAGTACTGAGTTTATATGCGTGACCTGACACCACATTTGACTAGGTGTTAGCTCTTTAGCATCTGGAGATAGTAATGCTTGTTACTCATTTTGCAGTTAAAAAAGACTAAATAAACCATAAGGGATCAGGAAAGCAGAATAGTTTTCAGTAGTAACCCTATTTTGCTTTAGCAAAGTCTGTTAGTACTTGAGGAGAATTTTCCAAGTGGTGAGCTCCTTCAAAGCTTTGTAACTCCATTAAGTAGGTTTTATATGGGTACAAACTAAGGTAATTGCTTTCCATCTTAAAAGATAGTTTTTTAAGTAGTGTCCTTGTGTAGATGAATGTACAAGTAATATTATCTTATGTTTGAAATAGTCTTGGGAATTGTACTAATCACGCAAAATCCTGTAAATTACTATAACGTGCCCCATAATCTTCACTAGCTTTCCCCTTTTGCCCTAGATAAGGGGATAAAAATATTTCAGCATCCTCCTTTGCTTAGAGTTAAAATGGTTTTAAGTCTTGTAGTACTCTTAGGCTGAACTTGATATAACCCAGTGTGTCTGAAGCTACAACTTCTACTTAATTCAAAACGCTTAACAGAGAGTGATTAAGAATTGCTGAAAATTTGAATTCTTGCTTCCCTTGTGTTTCTATTCTCAAACAATCTTTACAAAGGGCTGTTTTTGGAGAGCAGAGTACAGTCTTTTGTTTCCGGATAAAATTGATGGCTGCAAATGAAAGAATAAAAAAGGCGCTCTATTCATGTCCCCCAGCCTTTGTTTCAGTGGGCATTGTTTCAGTTTATAAGAGCTGTTTAGTACATATAGATTACTGGAAAGGCTGAAAGATTCCCAGGCGCATCAGTGCGGACATGTTAAAAATCCTGCTATCTCCTCAGCTGCCCACCCAGGACCTTTTTGTTTCAAGAATACCGTGAAAGGTGATTTTTTTTTTTTTTTTTTTTTTTTTNTTTGAGGTCATCTTTTGTACAGCAGTTTAAACAAGTCTTGCTATTTTTCTTTCAAATTATGGAAACCGTATCAAATCTGTGATTTGAGTTCTAAAGCTGAGGAAGCTGGCAGTTGGAATCATAATTATTTTTGATTTACCATTTTCTCATCTTAAAAACTCAACATGTGAATGGACTATTGGAGCTTAGCTACAGATCCAAGATCTGGCTTTGCAGGTAACATAGTCCCCTGGCAGCTTAAACTGTTGCTTTGTGTTTGCTTTCTCTTTAGGGTCCCCATGTAAACATTTTAAAGTACTTAAGTAATTGTAGATGAGATACCTGTGTGGTACTTAGTCACAACTAAATCCACGCCACAGTTTAAGTTAACTGGACACTTCATAATTACAAGTTCTCTTACTGGGTGCTTACCTAGATAGTTCATTAACTTGGAGTTAGATAGTAAATTTTTATTTTAATTTTTTTTTTCTTGCTAGTGTCAGTGTTGAGTGGCTTAGTTAGGACCGTGTTGATGTAAGTGCAATGCAATGTGTTACGAGTCCCACCTTGTATCAGTGATAAAGTTATTCTAATAGGGGTTGGCATGCTGAGCTTGGCCATGACTGTCAGTGGAGAGATTACACTGGTGCCCGACCTCTCTTCCTTGAGGAAACATTTGTGGTTTGAGATGCTCCTGTCCCACCTCAGCTCTAATGCTCTCTTTCCCTGACGTTACAATGGTAAACAGTTATAACACCATCATCTCCTCTTTCTCCATCCCTTTTTTCTTTTTCCTGTAGGGCTTTCTTTGCCAAGTGTATGCAGACATGCTTATATGGCCTTGAGTAGGTCTACTTGATGGAAGCCCATCTGGGAAAGTAAAAAGGAAAATCTAATTTAAGTCTTGATCGGATTTAGGTATGATATAGCAGCACAGTTGCTCGTGCTGTCAAAGACCATATACTACATCTGGGCGTGCACATGGATAGGCCTTTAGTTGGCACGTAGGAGTGTTTGCGATTGTGTGAGGGCTCTCACGATTTCTAGGATGTATCTCAGCCCAAGCTGGCGTGGGAGCTGGCCTCTCTGCCTTGTGCAGTGTGAAAGGAGTTTTGCCATGTATGGTCACTTAGCCACATGTAAGCTGGGCTGTTGTTTTCTGCAGCACTAAAATGAGACAAAAAGAATCCACTGAAAAGAAATCTAAGTCCTTTGCCACAGAAAATTGGATGGGTTTTTTTTCAACTATGCAACAAACTGTCTTGGAAACCAGCTCAGCCATCAGAAGTATCTTTTGAACATGGAACACTACAGAACAAACAAGTTTCCAAATGCTGTATTATATTTCTTAATAAAAAGGCATTTGTGAAACTCGTAAGAACATGATTTGAGGGGAAACTTTCTTAACAAGTGAGAGAACAAACAGTTTCAGTGGCTCGGCTCTTCCCTTGTTGTGCAAATTTAATAACGAGCTGCTCTCCTTTTAACTTAATGTCCCTTTGAAATAGAAGGAGATTGCATTGGAAACATTTGGCTTTATATGGTATCTGTTTGAATGGTAACACAAATATAAGTTCTGCTAAGTTACTGCAAATGTAGCATTTTATCTTAGTTTGCTTGTACTAGTGCAACCTCACATAGAAATACTCTAAATAAAGCATTTTAAATCAGTAGTTGAAGTCGTTCCTCTCAAGTAATCCGGCTGTGAAAAAGTTGCCGATGGGTTTTGTGCAACATCTATTTCCAGAGGAAGGAATGTTTTTGTTCCCCCTATGATTCCCCTTCAGTCTCGATGGCTGATTTCGTGGAAATGTTCCGTTGTCAGAAGAATCAAGATTGTGTATTATTTAGATCTTACCAGACAAGTGGGATTTGTTTCTTCCATTCCAGTTATCAGAAAGATTAACCCTTTGCCCTTGTGGTCCTAATTGCGGTCATTCAGAAACAAAGATGCTGCTTGTACAAGACAGCAGCAAAATGGAGTATGTGCCAACTGGAATGTTTCTTCAGTGAATGAGGATTGCGAGTATTACATAAATTTTGTCTTGCGTTTCAGGCACCGATAAAAGCAACCTGTGAAGATATGTCATGCAAGACTGGATTTCCTGAAGATGTTCACAGTGCAGTGGTGTCAAGGAGTGTACATGGAGGACAGCCTCTTCTCAATGGTACGTTTAGAAAAGATGTTTTGATTTTTTTTTTTTTAAATTTTTATTTTATTTTATTTCCTGTAGTCGTAACCATAAATCACTCGAGCATTTTCATCCTTAAATAGGGCACAGACTCTTGCAGGAAAGAACGTCAGCCGTTCTGTGATTATTTTTTGATTACTGTCATAGGACATGGAAAATCTGTTGGCATTAGTAGTAGCACATGCACCTCTGACCGTAATTTGAAAATACTGAGTGTTGCAAACCTTCCTGTGATCGTCCACTAATTCTGTTTCTCAGCACAGCATTCATGATGTTTCTTATTACTACTGACGATACGTATGCCATCAGTCTATACTTACAGCCCATGTATGAATGATGAGGAGGTAAAGAAAATTTCCTTTCTGCTTTACATCTCCCATGGAAGTACTGCACTTACACCCAGTCCTAGTGCTCACATTAATGCAGAGATAGTTCCCTTACTGCTTTTTCCCGGCAACCTGAGGAGAGACACCTATGGAAAGCAAGACACAGGACAGGCAGCAACACAAGAGGGCGGTTGCCCGTGAGCCCTCGGTTGGTGACCGCAGCACTGTGGGTTCTGCCAGGAGCCGTGCCAGGAGAAGCAGGACAGTGCCGGTGCTGTGTCTTAGACAGCATACTGCTCTCTCACCCCGGCACCTACCTGCATCTGAATGGCATGGTGCCCAGGCTGAGGATGACCTGCTCCCGAGCTCACGGTGTGCTTGGCAAGTGCAAGCCCTTTGCCTCCACTGGGTATTCACTGCGGTCAGTATTTCTGCCCATGGGTTGTCCAGGTTGGGAATTTGCTTCGCTGCTCTTTTTGTGTCTCTTTTTCAGGGATAGAGTACTCATCTGTAAGACACAGAGGCACATGCTCTGAATCTTTCCTAGGTTTCCCAACCAGTTAAGGTTCAGTATACAAGTTTGTAGAAGTAGAACATTTTTAAAAATGTGCATTAATTTGGCTGTTTTCTAAACTGCTAACATAATATATTTTTTTCCATCTAATTTGGAAATTGTGGAACTGACTAAAAACATCAGGCTTAGGTGGTTTCAAATACATCTTAAATAAGGACTAATTTAATTTAATTTGTTGTTTCTTTCACATATAAATATGGTTACAGAGATCAAGACATTTAAATGAAAAAAATTCTAATGAGTCTGTAAAACAAATGAAGTGAAAGCTGTAGTCTTGATTTTACATGCTGTATGTAGCAGTCTCTCTCCTTAATTGTATTTTTGCAGACCTGTTTTGTGCTTTTTTAGAAGTATAATGGAAACTCGAATGCAGGATGAATTGATTAGCTTTAGTGTATTTAAACTTGAGTTATTAAAGCTTTTTCTGTTTAGTTTCAAAGGAATATATTCTACCACCACAGACTTGACTTTTATTAAAAAATAGCTTAGAAATTCATGTATTAAAGTAAATGTTCTACCAATTGAGAAAATAATAAAGAGGAAAGAGAATTTTCCTCGCTTTCCCACCAAAGGAAAGTTAATAGATAACTCTACTGTAGACTCCTGCAATAGCCATTGGCACTGAGAACTCCTTTGGTAGGTGGTGCACAGACCTGGAGACGGGGGCAGAAACAGGGACAGAGAACACAGTGGGCAAGTGATTTCCAAAGGTGCCACCTTGAAACCACCAAATGTTTGTTACTGTTACCATGTTATCATGCCATCAGTTCATCTTAAAATGGGGATCACACATGTTTTGAGATCTACCCTGTCCTGTGAAACTTCTCTGCACTTTTCATGGAATCAAGACCCCTTTTGCAATTTCTCCCCCTTTTTTTTTTTTTTTTTTCCTACCAGCTAGTAACTACAGTGGACTGCCCACTAATGCTGTGTTGGCATTGCTCATGCAAATCTGATGATAGTGACTGACCAGCCTTAAGTGAGTCTGAACTAGTAACGTAGGATGGCAGACTGACTTCCTTTCTCATTACTCATCGCATTCAAAGTCCCTTCCCTTGCTTCTCGGAAGTGAGTGAAGCATGACTGTTGGTTTGTCCTTGAATGGTATTAAAACACATAGCGTATTAGGGAAGTAGGAATTGGAAAAACTGTATGAGGCATACAGTATGTATCACATCGTATCAGCTGGTTGAAAAATGACCTGGGGGAGTTTGTTTCTTACCACTGTTTCCTCCGTTGAATTACTGCAATGGTTAATTCTTTTGAAAATTCTGACATGCTTAAAAGCATATAATTTGCTGGTTACACATAAACATACGGTCCATCATTGCATAGCTTTGACTTAAATTTAATTACACTGTCATTTTGAAATACTATAGTTGTCAAAAGCCTATTTTCTGGTTATTAAACTAGATTCAGATGATGCTGCAAGTTAAGTATAGTTGCGTGACATTTGCTTCTTAGGGACAACCATGGGCCTGATTCTGATCTCGGTTGCCTGTCTAACTGCATGCTTACACTAGTATGAATTCAGAAGTAAGGCGTATAACTGTAGGTTTTCGATATGGTTTAGAAGTGAAAGCTTTAATTTTCTTTGTGCATTGATACCACAAGCACAGAAGCTTTATGGTCCTGTTGCCTTCTGGCATAGTGTCACTGGTGTCCCGTGCTCCCATGTTCCATGGTACAGACTTCACTGGTTATAGCCTTGCAGACTCTTCAAATCTGATCTTACACTTTGTCTTGCACAAAGTCTGGCAAGTCTGACTTCAAGATGCAATACACTCGGGTCACAAGACACATGTAAGCTAATTACTACAGGTCTAATTTTAATTTATTTATAACGTTTTACATGTTGTTTCACTTGGTACCAGTCACTTAAGTGAAAATATGGTGATTTTTACCAAGGAACTAGGTGAGCTCAGAACTAGTACCTTAATTTCTGTAAAGGGAGGAAAAAGAAAGTAATAATCCCTGAAACAAAATTAAAAGAAACTTCATGCATCTCTAAAAAGTGTCGTACTGATAAAACTGTGGAGTTATTTAGGCCTCCAGATCTTTTAGAATTTAGTATACTTTTAAGGACTAAATGTTCCAACATTTAAAAAAAGAAAATAAATCATATGCAAATAACAACTCACCCGCCATCACCTCGTAGTAGAAGATATCTAACCCAAATTTACAGGCACGGTGCTTCTGAATTGTTTCTGTAAATAAAATATGATTACTGTCTGGAGGACCATACATAAGATGTAGTATTTGGCGAAGAAGAGGTTAAGTTAGAGGGAGTTATGTTTACTATATTAAATGCCCTTGCTTGTGCTGGTTTTATCACAGGAAAAAGTACTTGTGGCAGTTTGATATGTATGTCCAGCCTGTTTATCTAATCTTTGTTCTATATCCTGCAAATTTTAAGATACAAATAATGCATTTCTAATAAAATCATTCACCTAGCAAAGTTACTTTAATGGTTATTTGCAGAATCATATCTTAAAGTTAGAGATTCTTACTCCGATAATTTATTTTAGTGCTTTCTTATCTTTCAAAGACTTTGTCCTGTTACTAAACATGTTATTTTTGTTCTCTGCTGAGCAAATTCATTGTCTAGACAAGATTCTTAAATGTATCCTTTTCAGTGTTGTGTAGCTATAAAATATTTCTAAGCTCTTTGAGTTGCACAGTGATAAAGAAAAAAAATGTTTTGGTGTTGATCACTGAGATAAGCAGTGATTATGGATGAGTAACAGTGCAGTTTCATGAGCCATTTAAGCCAGAGCAAGCTGACAGCGTTGCCAAAAGAGGCACGCTTACGCCTTCCCTCCTCTTTGAGCCTGGTACCAAGTGCTCATGAAAACATAAAATGAAGGGGGTTAACCAGTTAATCTGGGGTAAAACTCATACTCCTACTCCTTAGGTTTTTGCTGAAAGATTTTGTAGCTTAAACAGAGCCGTGGTGTCCCTGCTGCCTTTTATCTTTTAGCAGTGAAATGCTTAGAAAATAATATTTGTTTTGATGCTTTCAAACTGAGTGACAAAACTTGATTTGAGCATTCCCACTGACTTATTTTGTAGTCTACCACTGAAAGTACCGGTTGGTCTGAAACACCCCAGAAACACGTTGCTGGGAATGTGGTACTTGGGAATTGCCTGGCATTTAAAAGTAACTAATGTTTTTTCATGACGTAGGAGGTTACATGGGTGCTGTCTGTCCTAGGTGAAGCCACTCAGCTTTTTTTGCTGCTAGCGGTATTTTATCATTCTATGTATAAAAATGCCCATCGTCAGCTAAGAATAAAATTCCTTTTAAAGAAGTCACCATGCCTAAAACTGAAGTCAGCAGCGTATCTTTTAAGGCTTATGTCTCATTCCTTTCTATAAACAACTTTTATACAATTGTATTCTTACTATGGTAGCATGCACTGGTGGCTTTGATATTCCAGTGCACATTAACAGTAGAGCTAGGGAAAATATTTTTAGCAGAACCATGTTTTCCAAGAGAGAAATTAGTCTTTCCCCACAAAAAAAATTTTGGACTTTTTTTTTTTCCCATGGAAAAAAGATGAAAATGGCAACCACTTTGTTTGAAGTCTCCTTGCCTTAAGCAAAAAGACAAGTTGACAAGTTCCTTCCAGGCAGACAGCCAAAGAATCTCAGATGGATGGGGTCTCTCTATGAGCTGCTTGCAAGCTGGGAAAAAATCTTTCAGTTCTTCCCAAATGTTGGGTTTGGTTTGGNAGTCCCGCTTAACATTTAATAGGTTTAGTTTTGCCCTCTTCCATGTGAAGCAGCATAAATTTTAATGCTGTTAGTTGGTGATGCTGTGCCTTGTTGATTTATTTTATGTTACAGTTGCATTCCAATTCTCAGTCTCTTGCCTTTTTAATCCTTTTCCTCTTCTTTTCTCAAACAGCTTTCCTGTTTGTCCTCTTTCTGTACCACACAGCATCCTAAATTCTCCTGTGTCAGTATTGAGCTTACTATCCTGGATTGGAAGAGCTTCTGTTTGCTTTAACTACACTAGCACAGTGCCTGTTTTATGATGCCTGTTGTCTGTTCATGTACCAAGTTCTTAACGTATTCTCAGATACTTGTCCCCTGAAAATCAGACCTTTCTTTTGCTGAAACAAGAGATTGCTTTTCTTGAGATGTGGTTTTCTTTACTCCCTTTTCCCCACTCCTTACTTAAACATAGAATATATCCTGGAGTATACATAACATATGTTCACCTTGCTGAAGGTGGTGTGGTAAAATACCTATTTGAATGGTGACTCCTTTTTTCTCACTTCAATTTCTGTAAAGTTCTGTCTGATTTGTACGTGATACCCGATTTTACTCTTTAGTATTAAGCTACTGATTAATGTTATTTTCTCATTGCAAGCTTGTATGTAGAACATTACATATATATAAACAGAATAAATGTAAATAATGACATTCAGTGACTTTTGGATGTGAGCAAAGGACAAACATTTCAGAAATGTAACTCCATTATCCCTTGGTGGACCCTAAAGCTGTAATGGAACTGTAGTATTTGGATCAATTTGTATATCCACTATCAAAGAATATACCACTTGAGTTCTAGATAAGAAGTCATTCTAAAAGAAACCTATAAACATGTACTGAACAAAATGTTTTCCTGTTATGAAATACTTGGATTAGGGGTGGAAATATATTTTGTAGTTAAAATCCTTTTAAATGCAGTTAAAATGCTCTATTATCATAGAATAGTTTGCATTGGAAGGGACCTTTAGAGGTCATCTAGCTCAACCCCCCTGCAATGAGCGGGGACATCTTTAACTAGATCAGGTTGCTCAGAGCCCCGTCCAACCTGACCTTGAATGTTTCCAGGGATGGGGCCTCCACCACCTCTCTGGGCAAACCTGTTCCAGTGTTTCACCACCTCATTGTAAAAAATTTCTTCCTTACATCTAGTCTGAATCTACCCTCCTTTAGTTTAAAACCATTACCCCTTGTCCTATTGCTACAGGCCCTGCTAAAAAGTTCATCCCCATCTTTCTTATAAGCTCCCTTTAAGTACTGAAATGCTGCAATAAGGTCTCCCTGCAGCCTTCTCTTCTCCAGGCTGAACAACCTGAACTCTCTCAGCGTTTCTTAATAGGAGAGGTGTTCCATCCCTCTGATCATTTTTTGTGGCCCTCCTTTGGACCCGCTCCAAGCCCATGGCTTTCCTGTGCTGAGGACTTCAGAGCTGGATGCAGTACTCCAGGTGAGGTCTCAGCAGAGCAGAGGGGCAGAATCACCTCCCTTGACCTGCTGGCCATGCTTCTTTTGATGCAGCCCAGGATATGTTCAGGTTCCTCAGGTGGTCACAAACCTGATCTTCCCTTACAGTGGGAGGGACTTTGCTCCTCCCAGTCCCTGTCTTGCAGTCCATCTGCTTGAGATGTGTGGGAAGAGAGGTTGCCAGTGAAGACTGAGGCAAAGAAGTTGTTGAGTACCTCAGCCTTCTCGTTCCGTTGTTACCAGTTTGCCAGTCTTGCTCATGAGGGGGGCTACGCTTTCTTTGACCTTCCTTTTCTGGCTGACATACCTGTAGAAGCCCTTCTTATTATTCTTTGCATCCCTTGCCAAGTTGAGCTCCAGCTGTGCCTTGGCCTTCCTCACCCCATCCCTACACAACCAGGCAGCATGCCTATACTCTTCCCAGGATACCTGTCCCTGCTTCCACTGCCTGTGCATTTCCTTCTTGTCCTTTAGTTTGACCAGCAGGTCTCGACTTAGCCATGACGGTCTCTTGCCTTCCTTTCCTGATTTCTTACACCTGGGTATCGAAAGCTCTTGTGCTCTATGGAAAGTGTCCTTAAAGATCTGCCAGCTCTGTTCTGCTCCCTTGTCCCTGAGGGCGGTTTCCCAGGGGGTCTTGTTGACTAACTCCTTGAAGAGGTGGAAGTTTGCTTTCCTAAAATTCAGGGTCCTGACTTTACTCTTTGCCCGACCCATATCCCTCAGGACTGCGAGCTCCACCAGTGCGTGATCACTGCAGCCCAGGCTGCCTCATTGCCGATTAGCTCACTTGCATTGGTGACCAACAGGTCCAGTATCGCATCCCCTCTGGTAGGGCTGTCTATTACCCAGCTTAAGAAGTTATGCTCAATGCATTCCAGGAGTCTCCTGGATTGCCTATAGCTTGCTGTGCTACTTTTCCAGCAGATACCGGTGTGGTTGAAGTCCCCCAGCAGGATGAGAGCCTGCGAGCGTGATGCCTCCTGGAGCTGGAGTAAGAAGGCTTCATCAGTAGGGTCCCCTTGATTGTGTGGCCTGTAGTGGACACCATCCACAAGGTTCCTTTTGTTGCCTCAGTCTCTAATTCTTACCCATAAGCTTTCAACCTGCTCGCGGCTATTCCTCACAGACAGCTCTTCACACTCTATCTATTTGTTGATGTAGAAAGCAACGCCTCCGCCCCCCATTCCTTGCCTGTCCCTTCTGAACAGCCTGTAGCCATCGATAGCTGCACTCCAGTCATGGGATTTGTCCCACCAATTTTCAGTAATGGCAACTAGGNTTTGTCCCACCAATTTTCAGTAATGGCAACTAGGTCGTAGCTTTCTAGCAGCACAGTAGCTTCCAATTCCTGTTTGTTGCCCATGCTGTGTGCATTGGTGTAGAGGCACTTCAGCTGGGCTGTCCACTTTTTCCAGAGAATCACAGAATCATTTGGTTGGAAAAGACCTTTA
>VYZW01012811.1:0-39835 GCA_013401315.1 Balaeniceps rex
CCTCTTTCTTCCATGCTGGTGTTTCCACATCAGAGACAATTAATGGAGTAAACTTGGGTTTAAATCTTGGTAATTGATTTGTTCTCTGCCAACTTGTGAGTTCTATACCTTTGTTCATGCTGCTAAGTCAGTGTATGTGTTTTCTTTTAGGCACTACATTGCATTACAACTAGTACAACTATGCTGTCTTAAGAGTGTCTTTAGTTTCTGATTCGAGATAGAAATTTTAGTATGGAGTTTGGAATATTTCAATATGTGATGACTTATTTCAAGTGGTAATGTTTGTTATATAGTTTGAATTCATGTGTTCACCTGAATACCTCTGTTTTTATTAACTTTCAGACTTTATATGAACAGTGCAACAGTGGTAAAAGTCTTGATGTATCAGCATTTGCAAAACTTGGGAGTCAAAAATCATGGACAACAAAATGATGTACTACTGTTCAGGATGCAACAAAGATGTCTGGTCTGTTCAAAAAATATTTTGTGCTGCTAGCTTTTAAAAGGACACTCAGCATAAAGTTCACATTTTTAAACGTTCTTTGTGTCTTCTGATAATGCTTGCGGATCATTAAAAAGAATTTAATTGAATGCTTTTCACTGTGGGCTGTTTCTCTCTTTGCATGCCACTTGGATTGAACAATGAAAATTGCTAGTTGGTGATTATGGTCTTTGTTACTTACGAAGAACTACAGTGTTTGGAGTACAAAATCTTGTATGAGAATCTTCAAGCTCTTATCCCCCTTGAAGCGAAAACAAAAAAAAGTTCCTGAATGCCAATTGGTGTACATGAATAACATGCAAATATCTCTTGAAATATCTTCTGTGATCTGAACACAGTGTTATGCTGTTCTGTCCTTTGCCAACAAATACCTCTTGTGTCCAGTTTTGATCATAACTAAGAAGATAAGCACTCTGTTTATATAAGTGATCAGCTACAATACTGGTAGATAAATGTAAACGTCACCCAATTTTTGAGCTGTTCCTGTGGTTAAGTGACATGGTGGAAGCATCAGTACTGTTCTGAAGAGTTATATGAATAAAATGGCTTTTGTTCTATTAAAGGTGCTACTATAAATCCAATATGCTTTTCAAATTTCAAAATAATAGAAAACCTATTCATGATGGTCAGAAATCACTAATTTGGATTTTTAAAAGCATTAATACTAAGCATTCTTTAAGATGCACTGAATGTAGTGGGACTGTTTTTTACATGATTGTTAGTGGATTGATCAGGTTTTGTTTTAACTGAGTTACATTTCTGGTGCAAGTGTATGAATTTAAAATATACTCAAATCATTGAAAGATGTTAAAATAATATCTAATGGTTTTAAAATGAAAAAAAAAATCTTGCCTTCGGTTTCATGACAGCTGCCATGCTGTCCCTGGATACCTTCTAAAAAATGGAGCTTGTCAGCTCTCTGTCTTTCTTGATCAAGCATTTTGAATTAGTCTGTTTTACCTTTTCTTCATAATGGCCCTGCATATAAAGATCCCAACTTCATTATTATAGTGTCTCTTTCCTTGTTTATCTCCATGAATTAAGAGTATGCCATACTCCTTAATCAGTGATGGAAAAAGTTGAAGGTCAGCACTGGAGAAGCTTTCCTTAACAATTTCTGCGTGTGAGATTGCTGAGTTCATGTTTTCTTAGCTTCAGAAGAGCACTGAAATATTTTAAAGTCTTTGTGATAGCTTTTGTATTTCGTGTTTAAGTTTGGATAACTCATATTGGGAAAAGATGTCATAACGTAATGCTTCACAAAGGCCTAAGTTCAGGGAGGTTTGTCTTTCATTGTAAGCATATATTTAAATATTCACTTCCCCCTTCTGAGTATTTTTTTCTTCAGATTGCCTGGATTCATGGGATTTAGTTGTTTTCTTTTTGATCTTGGAACGTTAGGGCTCACTGATATCTTACTACCAGTTGATTTGTGTAGCTTTCATTTCCATGACTCTTGAAAGATTTAGAGGATCAAAAATCTGAGTGTCATGGTGCTACTGGTTACATGTCAACCTGAACCTGTAACAATACTGTGAAATCTCCATAAAGCCTCTGAAGAAGAGAGGTTAGACTAGTTCAAACTGCCAGGTTTTACTACCTGACAGAAGTATGATTTATGCATCCAAGAACTGGAGTGCAAATCAAGTGCCTGGAAATTCTTTCTGTCTCTGTGGTGGAAGTGCATGTTCGCACCACTTCTCTCATCTGGCAGGTTGATTAGGTCAGCTGTCTGTGGGGGGGAAACTGGTCATTCTCATTGCTGGAGGCTTACTTAAGCCAACACATCTTGCTGCCTTGGGAAGATGTGGCTGGAGTCCAAAGAATTCTTACAAATGACTTTGAGCGTCACAAAACACTGGGTAGTTGTGTTTGTTCTGAGGATGTGGCTATTGTTCTTGAACTTTCAGGCTGACCCTATAAAAGGGGAATTCCCACTGCCTTTACCATGTGTACTAGCAGGGCTGAGATACCTTTAACTTCTCTTTGTCTAGGCAAGCTTATCTTATATGTATAGGAATTTGCAGGCATATTGTACTGCATGCTCTGTTCTACTTTCCCTTAGTGTTTATGGGGGATCACTCTTTACTGACAACTTCGATTAAAGAAAATGTGTTACCTTTTATCCATGGAAGACTCAGCTATTTCTGCAATGATCCAGATGCAGAGTGGCAGCTGTACTTTGCATGATTCTTCAGCTCACAACTTAACCTTTTTCTGTGCTTGCACACTGAGCAGTAGTAGCTTTATTGGTATCATTCATAGCAGTATCATAATGTCTTGATCTGAAGTTAATAGCAAAGAAAAGAGATAGCAAGTTGTAAATATCTACCTTGACAGCAATATTGGAGGAAAGACCTTATTTCAGTGTGTTCTTGCTATCTTTCCTGCCATTGATTTATCAGGTTTTTGATGACTTTATAGCCCTATAAGAACTGAAGAATGAGATAGCACACACTTTGATCTCAAAGGATACATGAAACTCGGAAGTATTGTATTTTTTCCCAAACTTTAGTAGCTTTGATTTTTAAATGAGTCTTTCACAGCTTGCTAATATAATAAAAGCACCCCTTGATAGGTGGGAAACTTTGTTCTTAATGCTCTCACATTCAAAGCAGCAAAACAATTCTTCACATAATTAATTTCAAAAAAAAGTTCTTTAATGAAGAGTAGTATTTCTGTAATTTTATCAAGCCTCTGCTTAATGTCTGTTTCAAAACTGTAAGCCCTCACCACCTTCATATGCCAGTTAGAATTATCCTGCTGTGACAGAGCAAGTGCTTGTAAAAGAGCATTAATTATTCTGGAGTGTGGTGTTCCTGTGTCTGTTCAATGCCTTCCCTTCTTTGTTTCAGCTTAGCAGTGATTCTCTGGATTACCCAGGGAGAGCGATTAGGAATGGGAACTACTCCTGATAGCAGCCCTTCTCCCCTCAGCCTGGTCTGGGAGGAGGGCTGAAGCAGGGAGCAAAGAACATGTGCTCACCCTAGTGATGGGGCACACACAGGAACAGCACATCTCCCTTGTAAGGGCAAACTTGGAATGATAAACTTAACAATTAGGTTAATAACAAAGTTATATGAAAGAGATTGTGGAGTCTCAGTCATCTGTAGGGATGGGGGGAGCTACCCCATATTTCTAGGGAAAAAAAAAATTAAAGACTTGTTCCCTGTAATGGTCCTGTTCTTTCTGATCTCTTTTTTTTAATCCCAGACTTTAGTACTCCTGCAGAAGTTCAGTGGTATTTCAAGCATAATGAGTACATATGCTAATTGTACTCCGCTTGTCTGTTATATAAATGTTAAAGTTATAAAGCTTGAAGCTACTGAAGAAAAAATGTTAATGTTCTGCACCTTTCGTATTCTAGACAGTTTGGGAGACTACTTATGGCGTGGGAACTGAAACACTATCTCTGGCTTTCTCTGGAGAGGGGGAAAAGAAGTATCAGCCTCTTCAGAGGAAAACTTGTGAAGAAAATCTTTACTCTGCAGAAACATCTTTTCACGAAGAGTTGTTACTGAAATGTCTCCCAACTAGTCTAGATTACAGATCTTGAAATATTTCTGCATAATTGTTCTAATGTTATAATTGTTAACTTTCACTCTTTTGCTTCTCTGGTTAGTGTTGAATATGCAGAGAAGCAGTATTACATGCCTTTTTTTTTTCTGTTGTAGTGTATGGTTTATCAATCCTTTCTCTCATTCCATGACTGCTAAAGAACCCACAGGAAATATAGCTGGCATGAGAGGGAGTTTATAAAAGAGGACTGAGGCTGATGAGAGGCAGTGGGTTGTTATCAGTCATCCCTTTTAAATAAAATTTTTCCATTGCAAATGGGTAGTTGATTTATACTGCTTCCCTGCCTCAATGACATGCTACAAGGTGTCTGCCTACCTTGGCAGCTGCCACTTCCCGGTCCTCAGTCTATTCCTATTGTTTTTTTGCTTTATAGACAACCATCTCCCTTTTAAGATTCTGCTGGGATCTTAGAAGTATGTGTGAAGTGCAGAATAGCTATGCATGAGTAGCTTTAAAGGGCAGATAATACTAGTCTTAAATGTTGGGTAACAGAGGTTGCTGCCTGAAGCTTTCTCAAGATTACAAAATGCCCATCATGCGTTACTGTCACCCTCAAGGCCACAGTTCAGGGCATTGTGTATGTATAAAATGGGGAGAGAAGATGGCTGACTAAACCAGAGTATGTCTGTCTGTAATCACTGTTACTGGGTACATGTGTAGTATAATGCTGTATCAGCTAACATTGAGATACCACAACTACATGAAGAGTAGAATGGTAAATAAGAACACTTCACTAAGTTCCCTTTAGTAATTCTTGTTTGAAAAATGGGTTTGGAAACTTACAGCCTGCAAATATAATACTGTGGTCCAAAAAACCTTCACTCAGCAGCTAACACTAAGAAAAGCCTAACTGCAGAAGGGTGAGTTCCTTTTTTACTTATGGATGTGTATAGCATTACTCAGCCTGAACAGCTGTATGTATAGTTGGAATTCAGACTACATGGAGTTTAAGTTTTGAAGGCTCTGCTCTTAATATTCTGTCCCGGTGTGCCAATACCCAGAACTGAGTCCTTGACAAATATAAGAAAAGGAGGCTGCTCTCTTGCATAACTCCATGCTCTCAGGACACTTGTCCAAGGAGCAAGGCAAGTCTATCCCCATGGCCCTGGAGGAGTCAGACTCCTGCTTCTCATCTGGCTTTGAAGGCACTCTAAGCTCAAGCTGCTGAACATGTAAATGGTTAAAGGGGATGGTTAAAACCCTAACAACAGAGAGTGCAGAGCAGGGTGTGAGTTAGTCTGAAGGTAAGTGGTCAAATTGTCACTCTATTTCGGTTCCTCTTATGGGTTTCTGTTCTTTAAGCACCTGATAGTGGTTTCATGCTAAACAGGTAACTAATTCTGGGAGTGGTGATGAGTATCAAATTAAAAATTAAACAGTTGAAGTAAACTTGAGTTCTAGTCCACCTCTGAAGCCTAGCTTACTACTGAGCTCCTCAGCAAGGATTGCAGGCTAATCCTTGCAGGTGCCTGTTATGGCAAGTAAGAGCTGAAAACTACTTGCTGCTTCCTTCCCGTTGTCTGCACTCATATTGCCTTGCTGCTCTCCAGTTTGCATGAGTTCTCAGCAGCAAGGATAAAACAAATACTACTTTTTATCATATTTGTATCTTGGACACTCTCATGGCTAAGACACATCCTGTTTCAGCTAAGTATAAATTGCTAATATAAAAGTATTCCCTTCCAGCTTAATGCATACACTGCCTCCCAACTCACTTCTCTGTGCCCACCTGCCAAGAGCACAAAGCCTGTGAGCTTGTAGAGTATGCCTGTGTTTGCTCACTGCTCCACATAAAGTAATTAAGATATAAATCTTCTTGCAAGATAAAGCCTATAAAGAATGGAGCAGGCAATGTACTGTGATTACTTGTAGGATATAAAGGTGTTACACCTGTATGGAAACAAGTTGTCTTTGTACAGCCTGCCCATACACTTTCATGGGAGTCGCTGAAATGAAACCTGTGATAAAAATCTGACTCCTCACCTCAATTCCTCCCCTTGGCAGGTGGAACATCCACAGCTAAACAGTGATGCAATTCCAAGATGCTAGCTCTAATCAGATGAATTGCTAAAATCCAGACAGCTTTTGCAGTGAAAGAGATGACTAATTTAATGAAGAACAGTGGTGCCACTGTTTTGAACCCTTAATAAACACAAGGAAAAGGTAAATGATTAAATGGCATTAGCGCATTGGTCTTGACTCTTACAGTATTGTAAAGATCTCTGGCTTGTCTCTGTACCCATTTAATGTTCATGTTATATGGTAAGTGCAAGTAAACTTTGAATAACTGCTTGTTACATGCTTTGTCTATCTATCTCTGTCTCAAGGGGTTTTTTTTCCTATTTTACATAGCTGTTGAAAACAAAAATAAATTAAGTAACTATATTTAAGAAAATATGAATTAGATTCTTGGCATTAATACTTGCTTCCTGTGTGGTCTTGGACAAAATATTTCTGTGAGTCTTTGCTCTTTACATTCCTTGTCCTGTCTGCTTACGGTTTGGCAGAAAGCTGTTTTGTACTAATGAGTCTATACAATGCTTGTGGTGTTCGGTCACTGTGGGGGATAGAGCTCTTGATGCTGCTACCCCCCTATTGCAGAGGGGTGTCATACTTTGAAATATTCTCAATGGGGATAGAACTTGTCATCCACGTGGCATTTGGATGTTCATACAATGGGCATCTGATTTACGGATGCACAATTCTGTGCAGCAGAAGGCAGTGATGAACCCTCTGTGGAGGCTGAGGAGCGCTGGGCACCGCAGCAGCTGCTGTGCAGTGGAGGGACTCCTGAGCTGTCTGCCAGGAAGCACTGACCAAAATCTGCCCCTTAGGCAGAGGAAGGCCTGCAGCCTATGTGTTTCACTTTGCTGATGAATGTGCTAGCTATTGCGCTGTAATGCAAACCCAAACATCCGTGGCTGCCCCTCCTACATGTGATTTAGACACATCTAGTGGCATGGGCCCTTCAAGGAACTTAGCTGCTGAGACAATTTCCAAATTCATGATGGTTCAGGCAAAAGGCAGCCAGTGCTCCTTTCTGACAAGCCAGCAATGGGTGTTGGCATGGGCAGTGGTGGCACTGTAGTGCTTCAGTGAATTTTACAGGTGAAAGTACCCACAGACAATAAAGTACCTCAGTAATGAGACAAGCAGGAGTTTTGAGTCTTCAGCAGGACTTAGGTACCTGACTCAAAGGTGAGTGGCTGCCTAAATATCTTTCAGTCTGATCTCGGGACTTGGCAGAGGTCCAGCACTGCAAAGGTAAAGACGTTTCCTAACTGCGGTGGTGCGTGCTGGGCAATGCAAATATGAACAAAGAATTGGTTTCAGGGAGAGCAGATGAAGATTCAAAGAAATCCTGGCTTTCAGCACATTGTTCGCCTGGAGTTAGAGAATGCTCCTGTTCCTGCTCTTGCTTCTCATCTTCTCTGGGAAGAGAAGACTGTGACAGAAAAGCAAAGTAGGTTACCTGCGTTGGTGTTCAGAGTAGAGGAACTCGGAAGTTTTCATATGAGAACCTTGCTTTGTAAGAGATTAATCCAAGGAACTATTTAAAATTTATGTGCCAGTAGCAGCTTTTTAGGACAGTTGATAAAATGAGCACTAACAGCTTTCCAGGCCCAGGTGGTATTGACTGAAGGGAGTCTAAAGGAGTTTGCAATAATGGTGCTAGGCATTATACTGTGTGATTTTTAAATTAGCCTTAGGAACACAGAAATGGAAGGTAGTAAATGTGATACTGGTCTTCAAGAATGTTGGAGCTTGTAAATTAGACTACCAAGTATGACTTCCCTAATAAATAAATCAAAGGGAGAAAATACATTACAGAATGGAATGAGGGGATACATGAATGAACAGAAACTATCGAGAGAGAATCTTTTTGCAGAGAAGTAATGCTTACAAATCTACTTGGTTCTTTCCAATGAGTCCATGAGCATGGTACTCATATATGGGATATTTGGATTTTCCAACAGCTACTAATGCAAGGTCCTTCAACAGCTCTTAAGAGAAGCTAATATGCCAAGACAAAAGAGAAAAATATCATGGGTGAATTGGGTGGGAGAAAGCTATGGAATAAGTAGTCAGTCATTCCCACCTAAGGAAGATTACCAATAAGGGTGGGTCAAGGAGCTGTGGTAATGCACACTCCCAAGCGATGTTAGGGTTAAATAGCAGATTGATTTTTTGATACAGGAGTATTCAGAAAAATAAAACTTAGAGTTCCCTGTGGGAAAAGAGGTAGAAGAATCTCATATTATTGATGAAATGGTAGAGGAAAGCCTACATTGACAGAACACAAAGTAATTCACATGGGAGGGAAGTATTCTAATATGTGTATAACACAAGGGCCTTCGGAGCGGTGTTTGGGGAAGGTTCTTCTGCATTATACGTAGTTCTCTGAAAATGTCTGCCCAACCCTTGTACTGAAGGAGCCAATTAGAATATTAATTATTTTTGGAAAGGAAGAGGAAAAAAAACCCCAAAATATTGATGTGCTGATTTATAAATGTGTTTGGTTTGAATGCTGTCTGCAGTCCTTGAAAAGGATCTAGTAAAACTGGAGAATATGGAGAGAACCATTGAAGGTGTCCAAAGAGATGGAACAACTTCCATACAAGACTGCAAGCTGTATGACTCACTCAAGAAACTGGCAGGGTGCTGGAGGGTAGAAATCAGCATTGCATAGGGCTAGAAGCTGATGAAATGATCAGTCAGAATTTTCAAAGAGATGAAAGGAAGATACTGGGGTTTAGTATGCAAAATGTAATTATGTTTGAAATGAGGCTAGTGGGGGATATTGTGGAAGCCAAAGGTATAAGCGTGTTCAAAAAGATTAGATACATTCGAGCAGGTTAGGATGTTCCTTGGCATTCAGTATAAGTGGTGTGGATGTAATCTCTGGCTTGGGAATTCCCTTTAAACCTCTGATCCCAAGTGTCTGGGATGTTTTGCCAGAGATAGAATCGCTTACCTTGCTGATAGTGTTCATGTTGGAAAAGCGTATCAGACCACACCGCCTCTTGCTCTGACCCAGTGTGGCAACAGTTACACATTCCTTCACTGGAGCCCTGTGGTTGGGTTTCTTTGAGTACTAGATACTTCATTTCAGTCTCCATGCCTGTCAACGTGACAATTTTCACAAGCAGCATTCAAATGTATTTGATTAGATACATCAGTGTCAACTGAAAAGCAAACTGAAAGCAATGTACCGGCAATGGCTTGACCATATCTGTACAACGTTAGCTGGCATCCCACCTTCGCCTTCTACCTGAGCCACTGCCTTAAGTAGTCATGCAGGTTTTGTAACTTTGCTGTAACCTCCCTGCTGAGATCATACGCTGTACCTCAGAAGGGCACCCGGAAGCTAGGATTGTGGACTTTTGCCTGGATGCAAGCTGGGAGCAAGGCTACAGGAAAGCAAGTAGCAGAGTAGTCAACTACAGCACTTTGTGGTAGGAGCAGGTTTCAGGTCTGCTTGTTAGAAGTTTGGTCTTCAGGTTTGGCTTTACAGGTTCGCCTTTAGGTCCTACATATGCGCTATAACTTTCTCAACTCAGCTTGTAACCGCATCCTGACATAGTTGGCACTAGGTCACATTTTGCACATAGCCTGCTGATAATGCCAGCAGCAATTCCTGCTGGCAGCTCAGGTCAGTGCAGGTGGCGATGCTCCAAGAACCACTTTGGCACACTGGTGTTGTTTTTTTCCTACGTGGGCAGGTCTGTAACCAGTCCTGCAAAACTTGTTTAACTAGCCGTTCCCTTGCACAGTTCCCCGTGTGCTCAGCCTTTCCACAGCACCTTGCCTCACGCTTTGCTATATGCATGCATATAGCCCCGGTTTAGGGCAATAGCTGGAGCCTTTCCAGTGGTGGTTTCATGGGGAAATGCCAGTTCAAGGAGTTCACAGTGTTCCTTTTAAATCCTTCTGGGTTTCACTTTTCACAGGTGCCTGGTATCATTTAGGAAGACTCCTGCCATAGTTCCTAGCATAAGGCCAGCATGCCCTGGAGTTTAGGTCCTTTCAGGATCTGGAGTAAGCCTGCTGGAAAATAAAGACCGCCACAGCATTTGCTGTTCACCTTGTGGTCTATCATTATATCGGAGCACTAAATCTTGCCCCTTTAGCCACTGGTCAAGGATTTTTTTTTTGAGTTCAGGGAGGTTCTGGTTCATGGAAGACTAGTGAAAAATAAACTTTCTTAGATATTGGACATCTTGCTTTTGACTCTGTCTGGAAACTTGTATGTTCCCAAAGGATGTGCATAAAGACTGGTTGTGTAATGAGTTAATCCATAAACATTGCTAATGGATGAGTTGTGCATCCCAAGCTAGTGCATCCAAGCATGTTTTCTATAACAGCTTATTCATCTTACCTGCTTACCGTAAACAGGAGTCATTACAAGTGGAGACTTGCTTATTCTTATTAACCAAAATATCATATCTTTCTCTCTTAATTTTGCAATTATAATAGTAACTTTAAGTCTATATTGAGATAAGGTATCACAGAGGTTAATTGATTTTCATCTTAGGCTATGATGTTCTAAGAGATGCTTAACAATGAAGAATTTCCTTTCCTTAAGACAGGCCAAGCATAAAAGAAAGATGAAGATATTAACACAGGACTAGATGAAGCATCCACTTCCCTCTGTAGCGAAAACATACTGTAGTTCCTGGTGCAAATGGATCCAATTTAAAAAAAAAAAAAAAAANCTCCCAGCCTTCCTTCTGCTTGGCTAAGTGAGTCAGGCTTTTCTGTAGAGCGTGTTCCTGACCCACCTAGTGACCTGGGTTTACCTTTTTGCACATCTGGTTAGCCACATTCAGAGAAGATGAACTGAAAATGAAACTATTTCAGAAGCCTTACCAGGTGCCTTCTAGAGGGAAATATTAACACTACTTTGTCTTTTCAGGGAATACTTTTCTGAGTACAATCCCTAGGCTGCTTCCTTTTCTTTTGGCTTAAGCAGTTGTGATTGATAACTAATAAAAAATTACTAATACAGAACTCTTCCTTCCCCCCACTCCTCTTTCACCTCTGACTGCCAAGCTCACAGCATGCAGGTGAAATGGCTTTGGTTCTAGGTGCTTGACCTGCTCTTTGTATGATTGAGTTTACTGCAACTTATTTTTACCCCTACCTGTGAAGATAACCACCTGGACCTGAATTACTGCTCTTGAACTGAGGATGATAAAAGCGGAGGTAATGATACATTTCATTAGAATGCTGGTTTTGTCATTAAGGAAAATATTAGCTGTGATCCTTAAGATTTGAAGGAGCTCTAAGAGCCTCTTTTCAGCCTACTGAAACTGGTCTTTCTTTGCACTGAGCTCCTCAGGCTTCTGATTTCTTTCTGACCCTCAGGATGACATCCAAATTTATGATGAGCAAGATCAGCATTAGTACCATATATTGTCATCTGCCTTAATGGTTGACATTTTCCCTGTTTCAACCAGTAAGAGGCTGTTGTGCCAAAAGCTGTGTGTCAAGATATATGTAATGCATCCTGACCTCCTGACTGTCAGGAGGAAATAAATTGTTTAGTATAGTTTGATTTACTATTAATAAGCCCAAGCTGTATTTTGTGTCACTTTATACGTTCTTGTTACACACTTTTCTTAAATCTAGTTTTCTTAAATCTAGGTGTACTTTCAAGATCATGCATAGATCAGCATCTTTTTGCTTTTTTTTTTTTTTTAATCTTGGTGATCTTCAAGCATGTTACCCTCACTCTAAAATGAGTCTACCTCACCTGCAATTCCATATGCCAATCCTTTCAAAATTACAGAAGAGCAGCTGGTGGGGTCAGAATTAAGGTCCACGTAGCCTAATATCTTGTCTCTGACCAATACTGGATGCTAAGGAAAGAATGACTGGGAGCAAGTGATGCTTCTGAGTTGGCAGCTATCAGCACCTTCACTTGAGCAGAAATGAAGTTGCCCTTCCAATTCCCAAGTGATGGATTTGTGTAACACCATGCTTGGTTTCAGTGGCCATCCTGCCTTTGCTTCATGAAGACATTATGGTCCTCACTGAAAACTGAGGCAGAGAATTGGTTTATTTTGGGGTTATATGTAAATTTGGTTATCTGTATGTTGTCCTTATTTTCCTTGTTGCCTTTTATGCATGACAGAACACCCTATTTGTTTTAATATCCTTTGTAAGGTCAATCTTAGCTTTACTTTTAGAGGAGAAGTAACTTTTGAGAGGTTTTTCCCCTTTTTTTAAGTTTCACAAATTTTTTTACTCATGCTCTTTCAGATTTTAAAAATTAAAAGCCTTATTCTTAGACCTATCTTTGTTTGTTTGTCCTGCCACTTTATTTTAATCTGTGATCACTTGTTGTTTCTAAAACAAAATCCTGGAACCCTTCAATCCTCCTTACTTAAAAAAAGGAAATGGACTGGCTTTTGCTCTTACTAGGGGCTATTCGGTAAAGAGAAATGTTTCTCTCCAGGTTGTCTCTACAACACATTTTTTTTCTCCTATTTTTTGAGGATGCCAATTTGCCATAAGGATATAGCATCTGGTAATATTTAGGCTCTGGTTTAGCCCTTATGGTCTCTGGACAGCTGTCCTTTCCTGTAGGCAGTTCTGCTACCCAGGGTGGCAGACATGGATGTCGCTTGCTGGTCAGAAAGGAATCGGAAGCATGAGGAGCTTGGTCTGAGGCAACACCATAAATCAGTGCCCTCCTCATGCTGCTGGTATGGTGTGGCTGGATCTGCCCTGGGAAGATCGTTTCAGCTGGAGTAAGGACTGATGCTTGGTCAGTGCTGAGGAACTAACTAGAAGAGACTTCCTCAGCAGAAGGATGTTCTGCTGCATCTTCTGCACCCTGAGCTCAACTACTTTCCTTGATCATAACGTTGTCTTTTAATTGCTTAATGTGGTGTTTCTGCTGTAACTGCTGCTTCTGGTTGTCCTTGCATTAATGACTGCCAGCTTTTAATGTGTGTTGTGACTGTATCAAAATCAGATCTGTACCAGCGGCAGCCAGAGTGCAGGTTTACTCCCTTTGTGGTTATTCAACTGTCCCAAAGCGTGATGGTCGGAACAAAGTGGTGCTGGTGTGTGGGATGGTTTTCTCTTCATATCCCAGGACAGTACCTGACAACAGTATGTTATTGTCAGTGATGATGATCTAGAACAATACATCATTGTCCCGTCAATGTCAAGTTGATACCGGCATCGGTATAAGAGCTGGTATGCCAGTGTCACCAGTCCCTTCTCTTCTTTGCATGGCCTGTACTTTTGGCATAAAACTGGCAGGTCTTGACAATGTCTTCAGTCCACCTATTAATTTCAACCTAATACTAAATGTCTTTTAGCCTTTTTAGATCTCTTTCTCTACAAAATAATTTTATTAGTCAGAGTCTAGGTGCCCTTAAACTGTGTCTAGGTGCCCTTTCTACCTGTACTGATAGTTTTCTCATACGCCAGTAAGAGGTTGTTCATAATCATTTGTATTCATAGCTCCATCTTTCTTTTTGGTATGGTTTCGTTTTGAGTTACAGCTCTTGTAATTGTTGTCTGAGCTGTGCAATACTTTACTGACACACTGGTGGCTCTGGACTATATTTTAGCTCACTTCTGATGGATCCTCAAGGAAAAATTTCTCCACTCACCAAATCTCTCCCAGGATGGCATTTGATTTGCAAATTACGTGTGTTGACTTCAAACACACAGAACTTTTTGGCGATGTCTGAAAGGCATGTTTCTTGAGGCCATTGATCGCAAATGTTTTTTTTTGTCCAGAGTCAGACAACAGTGGTCTTCCAATGAAGAAGTCTAAAATTTGTTATGACTATGTGCTGTGACCAAGCCTGCTGTTTCTGGTTAATGGTGTCTGTTGGTGCCTGGTCCACATACTACCAGCCCCTTGGGCTGAACCATGTGCTGCTGGTGTTTTAAGAGTACAATGCCCGTGCACTCCTTCAATGCCTCACAGTTACTGTAATCAGGTTCTTTTTAACTCCTTCAAGAGTTAAATCTTTACTAGGATTTGTATCAGTGTGTTGGATACTTTTGCATGGGAAGGCTCTAAAGCAGCTGATTCGGAGAGCTAAATTAGGTACCTGTTTCTGAACTTAGTTTACTGTTTTAACAGTAAATGCTCTGCTAGACAGCTGTTTCTGATTGACTCCTATTGACCATGATTTCTCTATATACCTAGGAATGCTCCTTCTAATAAATGTAGTTTGCTGTAGCTCTAGTCTTATATTGCCAAGTTCTTTCCACAGCTGCTTAGAAGATTAAGTCATGCGCGACCAACCTGCTTGCCTTCTATGATGAAATGACTGGATCTGGGGATGAGGGGAGAGCAAGGGATGACATTTACCTTGATTTTAGCAAGGCTTTTGACACTGCCTTCCACAATACTCTTGTATCCAAGGCAGGATATTAGAGACTGGGTGGATGGATGGACACCTAGAAGATGGATGAAACGCTGGTTGGATGACTGGGCTCAGAGGGTAGTGGCCAATGGGTTGTACTTTACAGACCCCTGCAGTTCTGTACTTGTCGCTGGGGTGTGTCCTATTCAACATCTTCATCAATGGCCTGGAGGAGGTGATGCAATGCACCCTCATCAAATTTGCAGGTGATAAACACTGGAGGGCAGGGCTGCTTTTCCTGGGCAGACTGGAGGAATGGATCAACAGGAACCCCATAAAATTTGGCAAGGACAAATGCCAAGCCCTGCCCTAGGGAGGAAGAGCCCTGGGCACCAGGACAGGCTGGGACTGCCTGGCTGGGGTGCAGCTCTGCAGAAAAGGCCATGATAGGCAGCGAGCTGAGCACGTGCATGAATGTGCATCAGCATCTGCATTGCTCTTTGAACAGACCTCTGCCCATGGAGTGTTTAGCTGAGGTAGTTTAACAGCTGTGCTTAGCTAATTTAAGTTTTACATCACCCACCATGATTCAAGTCCTCTCTAGTAGTAGTGTGACTTGCCCTATGACCTCTGAGCAGTAAGCTCAGCCAGACTGCTTGTATAGTCTTAAAAAGGAGGGATTTTAAAAAATTATGTGAACTGGGTGTCAGGGTCTTTTTATTTCCACTCCAGCCTCTCAAGATGTTCCCTGTCATCTTTAACAGTGTCTGTTGGAGCCCGTGCTGCCCCTATGTCCTTCTGATATGATAAAGAGCATGGTACATTTGCAACATAAACATGGAAAGGAGGAAGCCATAAATGGGGCCTGTATCTTTTCTAATGTGCTGTTAACCTATACGTCCAGTTCACTGCTGGTTATCTTTACAATAATATCTTTATTGCTGCTTTCTGTCCGTCTTCTGCTGTGACAAGGATGTTACTGTGAAGAGCGGCGATTCCGGCATCGGTTTCCAGTTAAATGTTGCAGTGCGTCTCGATGACTGGCAGCACGCCTGGCTCAGTACTCATGCTGGTTTCACAGATCTGCTTTGTGCAGTGCCCAGATTGCACCTTCACCCTTATTATGTGACACAGACCTCCCAGAGGAGCATCTTTCCCTCTGCCTCTGTGGCTGTGTCTGCTCTGGTGGGTAGAGCAGAGTCAGGCCCCTTCCCTGTTCCCGAGGGCAGGGGCACTGTGTGGCTCACACCCGTGCACCTGAACTTGCTTCTGTCCCAGACTAGGGTTGTCTCGCCCAAACTGCCTCTCCTGAGCTTGTGCTGTCCCTTGAATTTCCTGGGAAGGGAGTAGTTGGCTTGGGCAAATTCTGGTGGGTAGTTTGCCACCAGTGAAGCAGCAGGGGCAAAACAGAGTGTTTCACAGCAGCTGGCACAGCGAGGTGACTGGACGGCACATCGGCAAGGCCTGGTGTCAGGCAATTTGGCATCAACCGCTGATTTCCAGAGGAAGGCAGACAATACTGCATCTGGGGAGGGAATCGAGATCAATGGCATTTGGTTTGTGGCTGGGCCCAAAAGCCCCTCGATTTTCGGCTTACCCCTTGGAAACATCAAGAGGGTAATGCTGTAACCANACTTTTGGCCTGGCACTCTTAATGTTGAAGTGCATTTATTCCTCTGGCATTGCAAAGGGCTCTTGGGGTGGGCACACACTGTGTTTGCAGTCCAGGGTTGCAAACCAGAGAGCATGGGCCACACTGGTGAGGAGGATGGGGCCTGTAGTACGTTCCTGAGTGTTTTGCATCCACTTGAGGGCACCATAGTATTGCCGATAGAGTTTTTGCTAACTGCATGGTGGACTGTTCCCTGCATTTTAAAGGAATCTTTTAGAAAAAAGCAATTGCTTAATTTATTTAAAACCACCACCATCTTGTAAGAATGCCTATTTCTGATCTGTTTTATTTTCCCTCGGATTATAGGCACACAAGACCCTCTATTGCAGTACACATCTTATACCAACCCTTTCACTAACTCCAAACAGGGAGATGAGTTTTGTGGGTGAACAGACTCAGACAGAGAGAAAATAAGGAGTAATTTAGCTCTGAGCTCTTGTGAGCGATGACCTTTGCTTGGAGAGCCAGGGCAGTGACAACTCATTTATTTGAGAAGGGCCTGAAAGCCAAAGGCAGCCGCTGTGCCCAGCATCGCTGGTGGGCCAGGCATGCAGCCCCCCACACCACTGCTCCAGCAGCCAATGCCTCCTCCACTGAGATGCTGAACTACTTCTTCCTACCCTTCTGCCTCCCGTGCCCGCTTCCCATCCTTCCTCTCCCTTCATTCACTGCTTTAATCTCAGCCTCCGACGTTTCCAGCCCCAACCCAGGCTAATGCACTCATGTTTTTTATTACCCTGTACAACATCCCCTGCAGGCAGGGGCAAGCCCAGATTTGAGTGCAGCTGTATTCGTTTAAGCAAAGAGAGTCCCTTAAACAAGAAGGTCACCATCATGTAGCTGAGCAGGTCTCCCTGGTATCACACAGCTCCTGAGAGCAGCAGAGACTGAGCAAGCCCCAGGACCCAAGCAGCTGTGAGTCGCCTACATCCGCTCAAAGATGCAGCATCTTGGCTTTGTCGCTTGAAGGAGGGCAATGCTGACGATGGCTGGTGGATGGTTACTTGCTGGTTTTAGGTGGGTTCTGAATTTTGGCAGAGGGTTGACTGAGGGTCTGACTAAACTGGAAAGGACAAAAGGGTGGTCTGCTCCTGCTAGGGACAATTGCTAACCACATCAGAGTGCTTCAAAGCACTGCAGAGAGCTGCCCAGGGAAACTTTCTGAGGGGTACTTTGAATTTAAGCTTATTACCTTGGAGGAATAAAAAGGAACAGGTGTGTGCTTCTCTGGCAAGTGCTGCAGGCCTTGAAGTTGCACCCCAAAAGTGTTTCTGTTTGTATTTCAGAGGCTGGGCCACTTCAGGCTTGTCAGCACAAGAACAGGCTCCCAAATGCATAAAGCTTGAGTAGGAGAGATCTGTCCTACAAAGCGACAAAGAGCATGAGTAGATTTAATTTGGGGCTCAGCCCAGGACTCCAAAGGGCCCTGGCTGGCAGGGCACCAGGCGAAGAATCAGAAAAAATGGTTTTGAGTCTCAAATCTACTGCCATGTTGTGTGATAAACTGTGTGGTCCCTCCGAGCCTCAGCTTTACTAGCTGCACGCTGCACTTAATTATGCTCAAATTCAATGGCCTAAAATGTAAGGGTGACATTGCTGTCTAGATTTGCTTGTGTTATTTATGGCCTCGTTGAGGACCTTATCTTTCTCAGTGACTCAGCTCTTCCAAAGAGAGCTCCTCTGCAATAGATGTAATTTCACCTGCATAAAAGGCTTTAGGCAGGCTGGCATTGGTCTAAGGGGTAGGAAAGACGAATGCTTCTTGTCACTGGGTCAGTTGCTTGCTCGCCAAATATTTCTCTCTCTGAGATTTTAGCTTTGTTGAATGAGGCTGGTAACCAGGCTGTGAGATTTGGGACCACTAGTCATTCTGGGTGAGCTTCTGCTAGCCAGGGGTGAGGCGCAGCCCGTGCTCTCCACAGAGGCGGCAAATCGGACAACAGCTGATTTTTATGAACTGTTTGGAGAAGGAATATTGGTAGAAATAATTCCCTAGCTTTCCACAGCAAGTACCCAGATGTCTCCCCCTTGTAGAGCTGTTGCAGTGGGAGAGCTGCGTGAGGGTCTCCTGCCATCCTGGTCAGCATGTGGTACCTGGACTGTCTCTTGCTTCACATACTCCAAGCCAACATGTGGTTTGAAAGCCCAGGGTTCAACTCCACAAGTCATTGTGTCCGTTATCCCCTTCCTCTGCCAGGCCAGCTAATCAACCAACTTTCTGTAAAGAAGTCAGAACTATGAACTGCGAACACTGACTCCAGGAACATTTCTGAGTCACTCTTTTAAAGCAGTTTGGTATAGCTGTCAGAAGAAAATGGTTCCTGTTCACCAGCATCCAAGAGATGACTACTTAACAGGCACCTGTACAGTTCAAAAAGGCATTGAGAAATAGGCTTGACTGTATGCTTGTGTGGGGTGTTTCTACCACCTTCAGAGGTCTGTAGGCTCTCCTCTGGTTGTCTATGAACTCTGCACTCTCCCTTTGAGGCGCCAGGTAGCTCAGGTCTGCTTCTTAGTCTTCAGTTCCTTTCCCTTCCTGCCCAATTGCTCCATCCATGCCACGAGGAGTGGTTACCTGCAAATCCCTCTCGCTCCTTGTTTTCTTTCACATAAATCCATTAGCTTAGCAGCCTCTAGTACCTTTACACCTCATCTTCTCCAGTGCATATTTTTCATATAAGTTCTTATTTTATTGCAGGTGGTCCTCCTGGCCACCATCTCTGATGCGGTGAGATACAGATTTCATCTGTATCGCTGCAGAGCGGTCATTTGATACCTGTTTTATGTTTCTAGCTTTATCTTGTATGGCAGCACTGCCCAAAATAACCTTTGCCCCCCTGTTTTCATTTCACGTGGAAATCCTGTCCATTCAAACTGACTGAATATCTACATGTACTGGAACATAGGGATGAAGGTGTGAAGGACTTTGTCAATAAACTTGGGTGGGTATACACAGCTTGCCTTTTATTTTTCTGCCCTATGTGTCTTGTGAACATAAACTGGGAAATTAGTATTAGAATTACATCACTGGAGAAAGGTGCAGCAAGAAGGTATCAGTCATAGGTGATGTTAGCTGGGGAAAGCTGCCCCTGGGCTTTCTCTTGGACTGCTCTAAAACACAGCAAAGCGTATGCAAAAACCTGATTAAAGAGGCCTGCTTGTGCTTAAATACATGCATGCGTAAATGACAATTTTATTTAAAAAAAATCCCTCAACCTTGGTGTCTCTGCAAAGTTGACATTAAAGCACTGGTTTCACAGTGTGAAGTAAAGACAAAATCAAAGCAATCCTACTTGAGGCTTGGTGTCAAACAGTATTCACTGCATTGTGGCTTTATAACATAAACATGGTCATGTCAGAACAGACATTAATGTTTTCCATTAATTTTACTTGTTGCATAAACAAGATGGGATCATATGTATTTTTGCTTTTGAAACAGCATGTTTAGCAAGCACGTGCTGCTGCTGGATCCCAGTTAAAAGTTAACTACAGCCAGCTGTCATATTGGCCTCTTATCAGCTGTTTTCTATCTGTGAAAACCTGCATATAATTCTCTGTCCTTGGATTTTGCAATTACATCTGGGTAGTTTGGTTTACCTTTAAGATGGTTAGAATGAAAATAAATAATAGACTTATGGAGAACATTGTCAGATCAAAAGTCACTGGATTCATGCATAGAAGTACCAGCTGTGTGGTCATCATCCTGTTCATAGCTAATCCATCTGCATGTTCAGGGACTCAGAAGCGTACCTGGATTTGTCAAATGATGGAGTGAGAAAAAAGAAGTCTTGGAAATTGAGTGACAGAGCAAAGCTTCATAATACTGTATAAACAGGGAAGTATTTTTCCATCATTGCTGCTCTTGTTATTTGTATTACCATAAATAGCACCTGTTACATGTGATACACGTACATGAGGGTATATCCCAGCAAGTATCTTAGAAATAATGATATATGGTAATCAGGGTTAATCTGCCTTCCGTTTTTACTTTCACATTTAGAAATGTTCTGGATTTTTTGAGATAAATGAGCTAGGATGCACCTGTAAGTTGCTAGAGCATGTTTACTTCTTATATTAATTTCTTTTGTGATGACTCCAAAGGAGGTCAAGCTCCAGTTATTTTACCTGCTCTACAAACATCCAGTGACAAACAAGCACACAAAACAGAAGGCAGGAAAGAAAGGGTTAGCAGAAAACAATAAACCAAACATCTCATGTTGACAGTTGCTGAAGAGAAAATGTGTGTGAAATTAAAATTTTCACAGGTTTTTTTTCTACTGGGTGTTCCATTCTTATATTTGATCTGAAAAACAAATATACTCTTTGCCATAGTTCATAGTTTATTAGTAAAGTAATGTTAGCATGCATGATAGCAAACAGAGCAAATGTGAATGCTGTCCTTCCAAGCACTGCTTTTGTTACTGAATGGGTCGCAGATCCCATGCTCAACACAACTGCATGGCAAACAAAATCACTGGTGGATGCTGTGGGATGGGAAATGCTGCTGCTACCTGCGAGTGAGATGGGGCAGACGGGGAAGCTGCAGCAGGATCTTCCCTCCCAGCCACCTCCTGCAGGTCCTGATATGTGTAAAGGTACACAGGACCTTATTAGTCAGGTTAACATGCAACAAAAGTCATTATTACTGCCACGACTTTTGCTGTGGATCATAATTTCTCATGTCTGGAAAAATGCAGTAAGAAAAGTTATCTGTCTTTTTGTTGAAATACTTGTGCTGGCCACAGTCATCATTTCAATGTCCCGCATAACCTGAAGTGTTGGAGGGACCCCTGCCCCAAAAGTCCTGGTAAGAGTCTTACTCGAGCTGGTAAGACTCTCATTCTACTGAACCAGAGACAAGGTTTTTGCCCATCCCTCAGACCAGCTCTGCTATCCTTTTCCACTGATGAACCAGCTCAAGGTCATTTTCTTCTCTCTGCAGATGACTTTTCTCCTGCTTTCCAAAGCAGGTAAGACACTATGAGGAGTCTGGTGGGTGCAGAAGTGTGCAGGACCCAGCAGGAGTACAGACCCCTCAGGGGGTGGCCTCCTACCACAGGATGGGACCTGTTGGGTCAGCTTAGTACATCTTGTACCAGCAGCCTCTCCAAACACTGAGCTGGGAACTGGGTTGAGGTACCCTCCAAAATACTGTCACCTCCACGTGTGTGGTTGCCATCAACTCTAGTCTCAAAGGAGATCAACTAATGAGCTGTGTCATTTGTTCACACTTATGAAATTGTGTAACACATGATTAGCAGGGTACAGGGTGTGGGAGCTTGTTAAGGGTCTTGGCCAGTTATGGGAATAACTGTCTGAGTGAGGACAAACCCTCCAGCCCTGTCCAAAGGTGATTAACATCTCAACAACAGATGGTATCAAGTACTGGCTTAATGGAAGGAAGTGCTAGAGCCTTTCCTGCTTGACCTAATGAACAAGAAGTATATGGGGCAGGAGGAGGGAGGAAAAGGGGGAGAGGTTTGGACCAGGATGACCCCCACTGTTGGATCTGAGTTATAAAGGGAAGCAGGTCCTGAAGGTATAAACACTTCAGTCCGTCTGAGTTTGGATGTACCCTCCTACAGGATTGCCGTCAAGCTCTTACCATCTTGTCACAGGAATCAGGGAAGGTGAAAGGATTGTTGAGCACTAACCTAAACACTCTGCAGACACATGCCTCTCTTGGTCTTTTGTTTCTTTTTGCGTGTTCACACAATCCTTGCAGCTCTACTGACTGATCTGGATTCTCCAACACTCTCAGTTGCTTTCAGTTGAATCTTTCATTTCTGAACACGATTTCAAGTACTCTAAGGCATCTGTTCCCTTCAGGGTTGTAGTTATAGGTATCAGACACTCTCTCGAGGACAATGCTCCTCATACATGTGTTTCCCAGGGTAGATGATAAAGGAGAAAAAGGTATGTCTCCACTTAGTTTCAAAGAACAGTTTGAGAGGTGACAATGCAGGCATCTCTGAAGGAAAATACCTTTTGGTAGCCACTGCAAACTAGGAGCAGTCACTGGCATATAGCATGATAAAATCACTCCCGAATTGTGTGGATCCCAAAGGAGATGTTGCACTAAGACTAGAGAACACACTTGATTTCTTGCCCACTGTTTTATAATGTGTTTGAAATCAGTACATTGCATATATTTCAATTTCCATTGCTCTAATGATCTGGCGATTTCCTGAAACACTTTAATGGAGTTTCCACTGACCTTAAAATAATAGTATTTTTTAAAAAGCGGTTAAGAGCAGACTTTTACAAGACAAATGGAGCCAGACTTCTCTTTCAAAAATACGATTTTTGCAAATGTGCCTGCTTCTAAAAATCTCAGAGCTGTTTTTCAGAATGACAGGAATAACATAAATGCCAGAGTAAGCAGCAGTTGATCTCACAATGCTGAAATCTCGATACTGAATGAGCAAAGCATTCATTTACTGCATACAGAAATAGGTCCAGAACGAGGTCTGAATGGCTTTCAAACTACCAGTGCATGGAAGTGCTTGTGTCTTGTGGCCACCTTTGACTCTGTGTGCCACTCACGTCTTCATATGAATATTTGAAAATAACATTTATCCTGTCATAATCTGCTCTTATTAAATGTGCGGAGGTTTATCTTTTCCTCCTTTCCCTCCCTTCAGTTTTTAACCTTTACTATTTAAAAGTTCCAAGATCTTCTACTCTCTCAGCATACCGGTTCTTTCTACACAGAGACACTCTGACTATCTTCGTCTGGGTTTGAGCACTCGAAATTAATTTTCTTAGCCTTAGTTTCCTAATCCTGTTTGCTCAAAACCATGCTGCTCTTTGGCAAGGTTTTCACAGCCTTTCTTCTTCGCTCCTGCTGGACTCCATGGTTATCAGAAAGCTGGCTCTTTCCCCAAAGTATCTTGACAATAGAGCCGCACACATGGAGACAGAAGGATTTCCTTTACAATTCCCAACATGTATGTGACTCAACATCTTTTCTTCCTCCCCAGTTTTGTCAGACCAACCTACTCCTAAAGGAATGATTGCCTAAAGGTTGGCAGACTCTTGCCCTTATTGGTCTTCAGTGGCGCCAGCTAGGTAAATGTTCAACAGACTGAGTATCAGTTGTTTGTAATACCAAAGAATCTCTAAAATCTTGAAAAGTAATTCAAGCTCATGCAATTGAAGATGTGCTTAGACTTGGACATACAGCTTTTGCAAAGATGTTTAAGCTCCAAAAGTGGACTGGGCTTTGTTACTCTTCTCCGTTCCAGGGATCCCCTGATCTTCTAGTCCCCAGATGTGGTGGGTTTGTGAACTGCTCTGTCCCTGCCCCTTTGGGAAATAGTAGGAAAATAGTAAGGAAATAGGTCTGCAATAAGATCCTACCACAGCTGTGTATGAACTCTTCCCAGCCTTACTTCAAATCAGATGGGAAACCAGCTGCGAGAGAACGGAGCAGGTATCTCCTTGGCAGGGGAAGAAGAAAGTCACAGCAATCAAGGTGGGGAGATGGTCAAAGACAGATAGAAGAAATGGGGCTCTCCTGGGTAAACTGTGGTGAGGAAATATCTGATGAAGAATCTCTCTGGGGTTGGGTGAACACCTGGAGATTTGTACATACAGGCTCCATGAGTCATAACCAGTAACTGATTACGAATAATCAAACCCAAATGATGTAGATTTTTCTATCAGTTTTTAAGTAGTCTGAGCTCTAAGAAAATCCAAATTTTGAGACTGCTTTCTTCCTTTTTTCCCCTCCAATCTGAATAGATAGATATTTAATTTAAGAGTTATCGATAGAGAAGTTATACTATGGCAAACAGCAAGGGAAGTTTGGGTATGTTCATTTTGTCACAGGGAAAACTCAATGTGTTAGTCCTATACCTCTGGTAGAAGTTAATCACCCCTCATATGTTTCAAAATAAAATGGAAGTGTTTGGGATTTAGTTTTTTGGACCACAGATACTTGTTAAGGCCTTGCTCATTTTATCATAAATAAAATGTGTAAAGACAAGTCTGAAGATATACACCACATATCTAATCTGCCATCTTCACTTGCTAATCTGTGGTAGAGTGCTAATCACTAGATTAAGTATTTATCTTCAATGATATAAGACAGACTTAAGTTTAATATGATAGTGGGCTCCATACTACGTTAAAATGTTTATAATCTCAACCACTCTTCTCAGCAGGGAAGGAGGCTGAAGGGAGGAGTCACCTTTTCAGTGCCACTCTGGAGACAGCATTGCTAGCCAGGAGCATTTTCTAACTTTGCTGTTTCAAAACTGTGCCCATTTTTTACCTTGCTTTCCAGCATTTTCCACTTGCTGAGCAATAATAAGTGGTATATCTATCTATATTTAAAATGACAGATGGTGCCTGTCCCAGTGCTGATAAGGATGACTGTACAAACACCATCTCCTTAGTGGGGGAGCCTTAGAAAAATGGCACAATCTGGTATGAGGTAATTTCTGGTTGATTTTATAACCTCTACGCCCCTCCCCCCCAAGGTGTGCCCTTATAAAATTCACCGATTTTTCTAGTATGAAGAAAGCAAATGATTGATGTTGCAGCTTAAAACCTACTCATGTCTCCAGATTCATGCCCCTTTCCATACACTGCTTAAAAGAAATCCTTACCTTTAACCAAAGGAGAAATAGCCCAGTATCAGCACATCTGCTATGGTGTGCGCAGCTCTGCTGCAACTGCAAAGTGATGGCCACTTGGGTTTTTAGATGAAGAAGGCTCTGACCCCTTGTTACCAAGAGGCAGGACAAAGCTGTTCAAAAATCATGGAGAGAGTTTACCTGTCCAGCTGGGTTTTGTTTGTTTGTTTGTTTGAAACAACCATGAAAGCCCTTTTGGGTTTATTTATGCATTTGCATACATGGGAATCCATTGCTGCTTTAGGTTCATAAGAAGCTGAAGAGTTAAGAAATATGTTCCTGTGTCACCCCATCTGCTGCCCGAGGAGCACCACTGAGCTGATTATTTACTTTCTGTACCAATATTTTAGTCTCAGATTTGGTTATAGCTCCAGATGGCACATGTTTGCATTCACATTTGCAACAGCTGAAGTATGGTCAGGCAGCATAAAGTCTCTAATAAAATGTCCTTGGTCTAAAATGAAGACAAACACTCTCTCTTCTTCAGCCAGTGACCAGCACCTGCCAAAATGTCATTTTAAATGCTACTCCAGTGTGTTTGGCAACACTAAAAGACTGGAGTGACTTCTGGGAAAGACAAAACAGAGAACTTCATTCTGTCCCTGTGTAAATCTATGCTCTCCTAAGTCCTAGATACTGTGTCCCGTTCTGATACTTTCCCCACATCCCCTTAAAGAATATCTCAGAAAAGATATAGGGCTAAGAAAGGCTCAAAGGAGGGTAACAAGATGATTAAAAGCACGGTACCACTCTAAAGAAAGAACAATTTTGGAAGCTACGCCTCTTTAGTTTGGACAAAGGATGACTGTGGGACTCTTACTGAGATTTATAAAATTAAGAAAGCCATAGAGAGGGCAAATTGGGTGAATATACCAGGAATTCCTGTTAGAAAAATATCGTTTGCTTCTGCCTCTTAGAACTATACACAATCAAAGGAAATCAATTATGATAAATAGAAATGGTATCCAATAGCATGGTACCCAATAGCATATGTTACTGACATCAGGACTCTGCATATGACTGATGCAGAACTCAGAAAAAAAGTAGGAAAGGAACCAATTTAGTCTGGAGTAGAACTTTAATAAGCACAAGCAATAGAAACTGTGAAATGATTACATGAACCATGAGGGCGAAATGATGGTGAACTGTGAAACAGTGGTGATTTCAGCTGAAGTCAAAGCTTTTTTCCCTTGGAGAGCAGAGGAGTTGTGTTTATCAGAGCTCACTCTCCTACCTAGATTACTGAAACACCACCATGCTCACCAGCAATTAGGAGACAGAACTTCTTTTCACAAGCAAACTCTGTGTAAGAATGATTTTAGCAAACTCAGTCTCTCTTTCTAGTACAGCCATTAGCCAATCTATGTAACTCATGCAGAAGCTCAGATGGCATTAGCCCTGCAACTGAAGTTTATTCCACTGAACCTCAGCCCAGCTAGAATTTTACAGTGAGAATAAGAATGGGACTTTCTGGGGACTTCTCTGTTGCTGTGCCATTTAACCTAAAAAACTCTTTTATACTTTAACAATGGACAACGGTAGAGGGCTGTTGAATGGATGGAGAGGTGGACAAGCAAATCCCATCAGGTGTTCAGTGGTCTGGGTCCCCTCACTGCAGTTAGTGGCAGTTGCACCTCAGCAGCACTACACTTCTAGATTGCTCAACTTTGGAGTAGTCATCTCTTCCTCCACTTTTTATCTCCTCAGAAGGGGAAAATTTTGCAACATAAATATAATGGATAGGTAAATAAATGGAAATTTTAAAATGGCCCAGCATAGAAAAACCAAACAGTTGTATGTAGCAAAGGACAAATTTGCAGCTATGCATCTGATGGGATGGCCTTTACACAGCTAAGGCTTGGAGATCTAGCAGAAGTAGCTCTTGGAGCTGTTGTTTTTAATGCTCGTTTTTTGCTAAGACATGCTAAGAGCCCAGATGGTAGGAATGCATCAACACTATGCTTGGCAAAAAAACTTAGCACCTCTTCCCCTATATAAGAGCAAGCAAGAGAAGTGCGAAGTAACAAAAACTTGAAGTATCAATTTCTTCTTATTAAGGCTGAGTTCCTTGCATTCCCACTACTTAATGTTCCCTGATGTCGACTGAAGATTCCTGACAATTCTATCATTCAGCTCTTGCTCTGCTACAAAACTTCACACATGCAACAGTATGAATTGCCATTTTGCTCTCTTTCTTCATCAGTTTTGTTTCCACAGCTTGTATGAAGAATATTTAAGTACACAACAAGTCTGGGAGAAGTCCACACGTTCTGTGTTTGAAATTATCATATGTGAAATGCAGGAGATAACATTGTCATGAGTTATAGCAGCTGACTTTCTCTGAAGTTTCTCTCAAATCTCCCAGGAATGTGAAATAATTCCTGTACATGGGATTTCCATCCACAGGACTTTCACCTGTGAGCTCGTTGACATAGGTGTCACATACTATTAGCTACAGTGTGAAGTACGAACACTGTTAAGTGCTCTGTGAAAAGTAATGGTAGACATCTACAGTGTCTTCAGGTGTATCCTTTTAACAAATAAAAGCTTCTACACAAGGGACTGCTACCACAGCATCATTCATAAGCATAAATGTATTTCTGTGCACTCCAGAGCATTAGCTAGTGGGCAAGGTCAGTGTATCAATAAAAATATAGACAACTCGTTCCTTCCTCACTTATGGTGCCATAGTTTTCACTGGGCTTCCCCTCAGGGGCATGTCGTATGTGTTATATGGCTGGCCTTTGCAAAAATGCCACCACTGGTGGCAGCAGCACAGAGCCACTGGCATGGTGGCAGAAGGCCAGGCACAGCCTGCCTGCACTGGGGCACAGTGGTGAGCAGCGCCCGTGCTGCCGGTGGGCACGAGCCCTCCCACTCCCCCGGGACTATGGCAGCCCTGTGTGACACCGGCAGCCTGCAGTCCTGCCTCGTTCGAAACAGACTGGCGCAAGTAAAGTTCAAGGTAACTTTACAGATCAGGGTCTTATTGCTTTTCAACTGCCTGTGTATATAAAAAGCACACAATGCCTCGCTGTGTGGCAGAAATGCTCTCCCTTGCTGCTGATGCATAGCTCCATGCACACTGTTTCCTGCCACAGGGAGTGCTGGCTCTATGGCTACTGAGATCCCACCTGAGAAATCTGGGAAATGTCAGTGTGAGACACACCATGCTAAGAGCATCCTGTACCAGATCCTTAACGAAGAGCATGGAAGTGAGACCAAGCGGCACCAGGGAGGCAAGGGCTGCGCTTGTATGGACTGGAGAAGAGTTGTCCTGAAAATGCCAGAAGCCACATGCAGAAGAGCTTCTGAAGTGCTCTTGAAGACTTTAACTTTTATTAGAAACTTGCCTTCCTTTTATCACGTGACTTGGGAGGATCAGCTTGTTCTCATACAGCAGAACTGGGCCCCTCTTTTCGCCCTGGGCATGGCACAAGAAGGGGTGGATTTTGATGTGAGAGAGATTTCAGCCCCTAGTTTATTGAAAAAAATCCTCCTCAATCAGTCTTTGACAGCTAGCAATGAACTGGGCAGCTCGTCACGGGAGCATCTTTAGCAGAAGTTCAGAAGATGAAGAATTTATTGTGGAAATTCTGGGACCTGGACATAAGTGCAAAAGAATATGCCTATCTTAAAGGAATTATTCTTTCTAATTCTGGTAAGTCCTCCTGGAAATTACACAGATGATTATGTGCCTAGAAGGACATTTGGCATTTTCATTTGTGTATTGACAAATGCTTAGTTTTACTCTTTTCTATGAATATAGCTAAATGTTCTAAAAAATCTATATTCCACAATTTAATGATTTTCTGCCTGAAGTAGTTTATTTAGGTTCCTTGGATGTGTGCAGTAGGTCACCCACTGTAAGCCAAAGCTGCTTCTATTAGATAAATTTTAAGTCATAAAGAATTAACCATGTCACTTCAAACTGCTTTCCAGTTCAAAGGTAATACAGCAGCCTCACCCGTAGTACAGCAAAGGCGAGATGCTAGATGGGTACGTGATGTGAGTATTAGAAGTATTTTAACGAAGACTTCCTCTGTAGCAAGAACACCGGAGAAGACAAAATAATCCACATAATCTGAGTGTCATCAATGAGACAAAAGGATACTGCTTTGAGTTTACACAGCTTTTATTTATTTACCTATTTATCCTTCAGTATCTCTACATTCAAAGCCTGGGACAGCAGTCACGGAGCGAACTCAGACTAGTGATTGCATCCTCTCACTTCTGGTGCCAAGTTCAGCCTCTTTAGGAAGGAAGGTTGCCTAGGTCAGCACCGTGGAGCGCGTGAGTCATTAAAAGCTGAGCTCTAAGTCCACTAAAGTAAATGGAAAGACTTATTGACTCCAGTCTGCTCTGGCTCAGATCCCCGTCTCCTTCCACAGCAATCACTGCTGTTGGCTGCACTGTCAGCAGTGTGCTATACTTGGGACTGCACCAAAAGGATACTTGAATGCTTCAGTCATTCCACGATATTTCTTGTGGTGAATGGTTTATAGGCTGCTCAAAGGCTGTAGTGACTTTATATTTGTTTCCAATAGGATTCAAATTCTGATTCTTGAGATGTAATGTCATCCAGATGTTTGGTATTGTCTTGTGTGTCTATGCCGCAGCATCAGACCAGTGGAGTTTGTTTCAGTGCAAGTTATTTTCTCAGTTTTTCCCAATAAAATCAGGCTGAAAGGAACCACTGTTTATATCCAGGGTGATGATAAGAGGAGAAATCCCTCATCTGCAGTGGCTTACACAGTTTAACTAGAAGGCATTTTTATTATCTCTGTGGATAAAATGCAATTTTCACTTAAGGAGAAAGCAGCAGAAGCGGGGTTATGTTCTGGATTCGTGCCTTCTAACGCCTGCTGCTTCCCTGGGGTGCCATAGGAGAGGCCCAGCAACCCTTCATGCTGTCCGCAGACACCGTCCAGAGTTTCAGGGGACTCCATAGTTCTTAGGTGGGATGACCGTATTCTCTGGAGGTGACTTTCTCCATGGGCTGCAGAAGGCGGCTGGGAGGACTTCAGTTAAGCCTAGATTGACTCCAGATGAAACAAAGAGTCACAGTCTACCTCTGGGCTGAAACAGGTACTCAGGGCTTATACACAGCCCAAACTGCCCTTTCTCTACCTGTTTTGCTGCAAGCAAATCCGCACAGCCGTCGTTTCACAATTACTATTTTTAATAGTTTTTGAACACTTTCCACCAAACTCAGAAAATGTTTTCTACATACATGCAGCACATTTTCAACGGCCCTTTTAGTTTTGGCTTGACTTTTGGCCAAACCTTAATATATTGCAGGCCTCAGTTCTAACAGGATTTCGGGCAGTGACCAGCAGCGACAACGCTAAACCCTCTCCCGGATCATGGAGTGCCTCATGTGGGCTCCCACCCTGAATGTTTTATTCCTGTTAGGACCACCAAAACTAGCTGAGGCAAAGGGGAAGGAGCAGGCATAGAGCAGTCCAGAGCTGGGTTATGCGTTGGAGTTCAACAGGACACCCAGAAATGCAGCTGTAGCAGCACAGCTAGGCCAGTGCTTGGGCAAGAAGCATAACAAACAAGTATGGCAGAGCTTTGCTCGTGCCCTAAGTGATCTCTTGTGGCATAGAGATTGTGCTTACTATCACAAAAAAATCCCTTTGGGGACAGGGTGGCAGGCAGCATGGAGTGTAGGTGCTCCCACTAAAGCACAATCTGCACAGCACTTCTGTGCGGGAGGCTCTGGCTGGGTTACTGATTGACCACAGCAAGAACCTGCGAAGGAGAAAGCGTGCGCCCAGCCCCTGAGGGGAAATAGGCAGCCTTGCATCAACCGAATCCAGACTTAGCAGAACATATTGCTATGCCTGCTCCTCTCAGGGGTGCTTTGGCTAGGTGGCTTTGGAGAGGTCCAAGTGTGCATGGGTGAAGGGTCCAGCTGCAAGGCCTTCTCTAGGACCCAGGCAATAAGTCAAAGGAAGGAGCAGGTAGAACTGTCCCACCACGCATGAACAGCACAGAGTGAGGTGAAACTGCTCTTCCTGCTTTTGACAACCATCTGAAAAGCAATGGGAACTGCACAGCGAAGAGATGGGAATTGTGAAAAACAGTGCTGTTATTGTATCAGTGCCATACATATATATTTATGGAGAGATACATACATATATATATATATATATATATATATAACTCCATCAAGGCTGTGACAGAACTTCTGTTAAAAAAGACACTCTTCAGAGCTTTACAGTTCAGCTGGAAACATGTGTTTGGCTGAATATTATTACAACAGATCTCAGAACAAGAAGTTTCTCATTATTTGTAAATTAAACCCAGTGTTTGATTACATACAAAAGAAGACCAAATGGGGAAATTAAGCAAATTTGAAGGGATATAAGCAATTGCAATTTCATCCTGAATATACAAAATCCCAACAACTTCCTTTCCATGAAAAACCTAACACTTGGAACCATCCTCAGAGCTTGCAGCTGGTGGTAATCCTGGGGGAGAAGATGATTTTTCCAAAGCCTTCATTTCTGGCTAGCCTGGTTGCAGGCTTTGCTGAGGCTTCTTCTCCTCTGGCAGTGATGTCTAGTGATAAGAGGGCTGCTGAAGACTGACAAAGGGCAGCCAGCCACAGACTGAAAAAAGCACAGCCAGGTTGGTTTTGCCCTAGTACAGGGCACTAGGCAAGAAGGGAGAACCTCCCACGCTTAAACGAATGATCCTGTGTGAAACACTCCCTGGTTTAAGCTATTCAGATCCCATCCCAGGGAGGTAGGGAGTCAGGCACTGTAAAAGATGCTAAATGGGCCTGGAGTGTGTGCTGGGAGATAGGTTAAAATAAGATGTGGGAGGCAGGAGAGGCAGAAGTCAAAATTTGGGGATTCACACTACCCCTGTCCAGGCTGCAGCAATTCTAGGAAAGAAAAGATGGTGCTATCCTCAGGCGGTGAGGACAGGAGGCAACAGGTTGCTGAGAGCTACATGACAAGGCAATCCCACCAGAGGCAAAGGATAAACAAAGTTCAAACGATGTCCTTTGAACTGAGCCCTGGCACTCACAAAGACCCTCAGTAAGCCAGCAGGTTTGAAGTCACGTGCTATGGGAGGTATGTGATTGAGGGTCAAGACCATGACTCCTTAGGTCAGAGACCTCTCCCTCTTCAGAAATGGCTGAGGAAAAGGAGTACAGAAGCAGCAAATACAATTATGTATCCTACTCCTGTGGGTCACAATACATCTCACAGAGAACATTTATGCTTTTTAGACTGTAAATGAAGATATCTAGATATCATGGTGAACCATACTGCCCCAGCTTAGTCTAGCAAGCAGAGGCAACAATAGGAGTGAGATGGGGCCGCGCAGACTGGAAACCCGTGTCTTCAGACTCCCAGTCTGCTCGCTGCTCCAAACCACCGCCTCCATCTTCCTGATGTTACCCACCTATTTTAGACTAGAGCTGGAATGTTTCCACCTACTCAGACTACGGTCTCAGCATCATTTGGTGGGTAGACAACACTATAAAGCTGCTTCTCCATCTGCACTGAATCAAAGTTACCTCCTGTTACCATTTCAAAGCTGGATTTAATGTAATGGGCTAGATTCCAATGTGCTTACAATGCTGCTCAATGTTCCTTCGAATTATAGAAATATGCATATCTTCTTTTTCCAAAAAGTATGTTTAGAAAGTTTTTATTGTTTTCTAGAGAAAGTAGTACTGTAAGCAAGAAAGCCAGACACCCATCATGATGACAGGCACAGAACAAAAGTGTTTACTCAAGATTTATTATTTTACTTTTTGTTCTGACAGGATGCCATGTCCTAAAATGTCTCCCCTATGTACAAACACTGCAGCAGGAAGCTCAGCAAGCCTTGATGGAGTTTATGTCAACGATGTTCCATAGAAACCTAGGCAGGTTTGCTTGGATTCTTCAGCTAATTGCCTCTCTTCGAGACATTGATGCAGATGCTATTGAGCTCTTCTTCAGGCCCATCCTAGGAGAGGCCACCCTAAATGTATTACTTCTAGAAACCCTATATATCAAGCCAGCCTGGCTTTGAAAACAGATGACATCTGTGCTCTCAGATACCTATTTTTGAAGAGATGAGAGGATTTTACGAGCTAAACACATTTCAAACAAATCATTGATGCATCTTTGTAAGCCATATATATTTTTTGTATGATGAAACAATTTTGTAACATTTTAGAATTAAAAGCAGAGAAATCTAAGCATTTAATGATTCTGTGGGCTTTCAAAAACCTGTAGTCTTAACGTATTCAAAGACTGTCTAGGAGCACCAGCATACTTTCCAGTTGAGCTAGGTTCAACTGTATTATTTCTAGTGACCATTTTTATAGCTGTTTAAAACTATACTATATGCTTTTGGCTTTCCAGAAGTTTTTACTTTCAGGAAAAGGGGCAGTGGTAAATTTTATTCGGTGCATCACCAATTGAAGATGAATAGACACATAAAAGGCTGATCAATGGTAAAATCAGTATAAATCTTTCCTTTTCCTGGGATGTCACTCCCTGATCCCAACCTCTTTTCTGTTCCACTAAGAATTCTAGTCCTTGGCTGCAATTGCTTGATGGGGCTCCCCCTTACTAACTGCTTTCTTATAGGTTCCTTTTCTAAGTCTTACAGTAAACTGTGGGCATTAAATCCCTCTCCCATTACTGAAAAAGTCCTTCCCTGACTAAGAAACTGAACAATATGATTCAAAAATTTGTTGACTAGACAAAAGCTGTTGTTCAGGATTGTTTCTAGGATGGGAATAACAAAGGCTGAAAGCTACTGTGTTATGCCATAAGCAGCAGAACTAATGTAGCCCAGTTTCCTACATATTTAAGACCTTTCCCCTTTAGTCCTCCCTGCACCCTTTTATAATTACCCACACTTCCCTCCAAACAGATGGCAGACGTTCCTTGGACAGCAGAAATGCTGAAATATCGTTTCCTACAGATGTGTACAATCTGTTCCTCCATCTCTCACTGCAAGAGTTCCATGTCTCCACCTCCAAGTGTGCTATGGCATGCCCCACAACACCTCACTGTCTCCTATCTGTCTGGCTGGAGAAGAGGCAGCACGTGTTGGAGTTGGCACCAAGCTATGTGTGTGCTGGCTGGTCATCTGTCAGGATAAAAAAAACATTGAGCTTATACTTTAGCTGCAGTAAGGGAAGCTATTTGTATCTGTTTCCTGCCCCATTCCTCTCCCATTGGTTTCCATAAAACTTAGAGGAATTAATTTCTGATTTTTTTCAGTAGAGGGTCCAATCTAGTTTTGTTTGGCAAAGGCGCTCAAATTCACCAAATAGTGACTGACAGGCAGGTAGACAGACAGGAGGACAAAGAGTATGATAGCTTAAGTCATGCTTCCTTAGAAAGTCAAGCTAAAATCGTAAGAAGACATATATATACACGCACACATTAACACATATTTAGATACAGAGATGGATGTTCAAAGGACTTTAAAAGAAAGTCAATCAAGGAAAAAAGAAGCTTAAATAATAAGAAGAGTTTACTACCTACCAGTTTTGACTAAATACCACACATTTTTTCCACACTTTGGTAACTGAGGTATAAATTGTAAAAATAAGGAGAAAAAAACAAACCCCAAACAAGACAAACCAACTAAGCCCCTGGGTACTAGTGAAGTAACAACCTCGACAGTAAACAAATCTCACCTTCCTATGTTACAAGCTAACCAAATGTTTCAGCGATTTGAGCTTTTTGGACTGATGTTTTCCATGGAAAGCCTTCAGGTTAGCAGTTTTCAGCAGGTTTCTGTTAAAATGTTTCCATAGTACTGCCACAGATCAAGTGGTGCATGGTAACAGGATATTCCATGGTTAATTGTTTGCGTTAGTGAATGGAAATATCAGTTCCAGAGATTTGCTTTTTGCCTGTTCTTTAAGATTCACCCAAGCAGTATACATCCAAAAATTGTGTATGTACATTTGGTATCAACAATATCATATGGTAGTAGACATAGGAGTTTCTCTTTCTCAAACACCTCCCAAGCCCTACCAACTTCTACCTTCTGGCTACTACAAATGCTCCACTTGCACACACGACAGTGCAGCACAGGCCAGGGCTGCAGGAGCGGGACCCAGCTGGCCTTGCACATGCAGCAGCTTCTGCAATGAGAATGGGAAGAAGATCCCTGCTCTGATCTCAGTGCTCCCACTGCTAGTGTGAAGAGAGCAGAGAAGGGAAGAAACACCCTCAGCTCAGTGGGAACAGTGAGGAATTTTGGATACAGGTAAAAAGTACAGAAAGTATGTAAAATGAGAAATAGTCATGGGTGGCTAGAGAAGGAGCAAAAAGGCAGATCAAAAAAAGCAGGAGGGGCGGACAGAAGCAGCTTATTAATAGAGGTAATTTCTGTGTAGTGTCCAGTTTACCTTCATAAGCCAAAGGCCTGTTCAGTGACTCACCAACAACCTGAACCCAGGACAGCATTCACAATTCAATAGCCTGAATTTCAGGCTACTGAGAGCACATCAGACAGGCTCTGCTTGCACCTTTACTTCTTATCAAAATCTTCTTCAAGGTCTTCCACATTATCTTCAAGGTATACAATGGCTTCAATTCAACTTTCTTTGAATTGGAGGGCACAACGCCAACAAGTTCCCATGGCTTGGCTCACCTGGAAGACAATGCTATATTTGCTGACTACTCTTTTAGCCTGATGGGTGTCTACGTAACCATCTGTCTGAAAAGAATGCCTAGCGCTCCACAGTGAAGATCATGGTCAACATCTTGGGTTTTCAAGATGGTGTCACCTTCTACCATGAAGGCAAATACTAGGCTTCAAAGGGAACTCCCACAAGATCTGATACTCATGGACCTCGCCTCATTGTGCTCTGAATACAAGGTTCAGTCCTTCAACAGGTCTTTAACAAAGCACATCTTCTTTAGTATGTATGCAATTAAAAAACTCAACAATTTGAGCTAAAGCTCTATGTAACCAAACATTCCCCATCTCACAGACCTGATCACAGAGAGAGCATGAGTGTTAATAATCATTTGCTTGATATCCTGTTCAAAGGGGCTGAGATACTATTGTCTTGCTGAGGACAGAGTAAGAATGTGTATCTAATGTAATTAATTAAGCTGCATATGAAAGTTGAGATTGTGAAGGTACAAGAGGCAGGCAGGAACAGGAGAGGTGAGGGATCATGAGCAGAGGTTAGGAGCAAAAGCAGGAGCTCTCTCTGGAAGGAGGAAAGGCACAGCACAAGACAGCCTTTAGAAGCCAAGGGAAATAACGCATTGGAACGGAGAAGCAGAGATAGAAATGAACAGAAGGCAAGAGGAAGATAAGGGAAAAATCTCCCTCCCCCCCCAAAAAAAAAAAAAAAAGATAAAAAACCCAACAAGGAGAGAAGGTTTGTCACCACTTCCTTTAGCTTCTGGAAGCAGAAGCACTGTTTCTCCAGCTGTGAAATCCACCAGCGAAGTATGTGTATCCATCCCCCTCTAGTGCCCAGGAGATGACAGTATGGCCACCACCTAGAATGTGAGCTTAGCTGATGGAGACCTGCCAAATAAAGTACCTAGGGTTGTTGATGACCCAGGCAGAGCTTTCACTCAGACACACCTCTCCTTGCCCAGTTGCTGACTTTTTCAAAATACTGTATGACAACATTTTTAATTTGTTAGAAGAAACGTATATTTTCAAAATCAAGAATTAAAAAGTAAATTCAACTTGGTTGTGAAACGTTACTCCAGCCTCCTTCTGAATATTATCATAAGCTCTTTTAATGACCTGATTACAAACTCCTGTGGTTTCCCCCTACCTTACGTGGGGCAAAGAATGGCCTGCGCTGTGGGAATTTGTTATGACTGTGCAATGGAGGAGGCTGCTGCCTGCTAAGGCTCAGCTGCTTTTGTTGCAGCACCAACATTGCAGAACCTGGATTAAGATGGGTCTGCAGGGCCAGAAACAATGCTCTTACAGTTAAACTGGATGAATGACACCTTACAGACTGTGAGGCAACCACATAAACTCAAGTGGCATTATTCCAGGCACTCCAGAGCGGTATGTGTCCCAGAATAAAGCTGCTACTAACAGTGTTAACTGGAATAAAAGCTTTTCATTTTTCATAGTGGCAGACACAGGGCCTGGGGAAGTGTGGTCAGTAGGCTCTCACAGCTGCAATCCAGGTCACAACAAACTGCGTCTCACACTTCCAAAATGATGTATAGTGCTGTAAGCACTGAAAAATCAGTCTGTCCAAACCCAAAGTGCATGGCTCTAATGGCTCTAATCTTGCTGCTTTCATTCCTCCTTTGTAAAAAGAAGTCATAATAATATCGCCTCTTTTCGTGACAAATCTTTGAAGATACTAATCAGTGTTTGTGAAGAGCTAACAAATGCTATACCTGAGCACCTTAGAAAGTCCCACTGAAAATGAGTAATTCTGTGTTCTATGCTATATTCAATAGCACAGAGTAAAATAATGCAGAGGCCTACACATTACAGGAAAATGATAGAAAGAGAAGATACTGAAGAGTAAGATTTAGTAAGCACTGAGTGATCCTGTGGCAAAAATAACATGCCATTTGCTATGGTGGGATCCACCTTGCAAGCGAGTCACTTGCACTCTCTCTGGAGCACAGACAGATGAGCACGCTCCGAGGGAGGTACGCCTCCCTTCTCTGAGACACGTTCCTTAGGTTTGGATGAATCACACTATGAAGTGCTTTACCTCTGCCTATTGATACAGCTAGGGAGCCTACCTGACCATTTGAGATTCATTGCCTAACTTTCAGATGGTAAAAGTGAGATTAATCCCACCTCTACAACATATACAGAAGTGGCCTGGACCCGGTTTGCACATGCAATATTGACTTTAACATCTCCTAATGTTAGCATGCTTGGCTTTGCAGTCCTGATCTTCTTTAAACAGTAGGTTTTAGACTTATGCTTCCAGCTAAATGTGTATTTCTAATAAACAACAGATATCTGATATAGGCTTGGAAACAAAGATAATTCAGTGATTTTATTCACCCGCCCAGAAAGGACTAAGAAGACACACTATTCTCTGAGAAAACATGCATCTATTTTGTTTAAGTAATACCAGATTTCAAAGTCACATGGGACATCACACTCATGTATCTGTGTCCTCATCTATATCAATATTTCTGTTTTTTTTCTGTGGAATGCCTTCATTACCTCTTTTGTAGAAATGAAAGTATTTAATTCAAAACCTAAATTTCAATTTTGCTAGAAAGCACTTGCAAGTCAATCTCAATCTTAGATATAATTTTATTTGCAGCTGAGCCAAATATTGTAGGGTACAGATACGTGAGAAGTGCAGTGCTGTACTTCGTATTAATATAGTCACACAAGGAAACATATGCCACTTATTTCCATCACAGGTCCACTGATAAAAGCAGCCTAACTCAGGGAAAAAAACCTGGAGACAAGTTTTTATAATAAAGGTATAGGTTAAAGAAGTTCCATTACTCTTAATGACAAAAAGGGATCTCACTGAAGCCAGTGTTACTAATTGTACAGAAATCCTCAATCTTTTCCAGTGGGCCAGGAGAGGGGAGGGTGAGTCAGTATTCAGTTTTGCTTGGGCTTGTTATCAACTGTTGTCCTAGGTGAGGTTGTGATTTTGAAAGTACAAGTTGTCATTCCTCCTGTGCACTCTCTCTCTCTCTCTCTCTCTGCCTGGGGGGGTAGCAGAAATGTTGCAAGATGAAGCGCTCCACATCTCACCTAAGATAAGAACTTCTTCATCAAAGGAGGACATGGCCACAGCTATCTGCTAGCAGGTAATGTCGGGAGCCAAGAATGCAAAGCTTTAAGTAGCGTGGGAATGGTCCCATTTCAGACACAGTGGAAACAGTGCAAGCCACGCATACTCACATAAGCATAGATGTTTACTAGGAGGGCAAAATGGAAATTTACTGTGGTTGAGACAGCAGTCAGGATGGCAGGAGAGGAATTTGCAAAATAAAGGTCTTGTTTATGCAGATGACCACACAGTGAAGGATCTAACAATCCTCCCCCACCAGGATTTTATTAGCAATTAAAAAATAATCTGTCATATGTCTATAATATACAAATATTTGCTTCCAAATGTACAAATATTAGCCAGTGCACTGGAACACAACTTGATGCAGTAGACGGCTGTGGTCACTGCAGCATGAGCAGGGGGCTGTACATTTCTTGAGGAACAGTGCAACTTCTGGAAGCATGACATGAAGTATGACAACAGACAAGGAAGGGATGCTCTAACTAGGAGGAACAGTGGCATCATCTCCACTGCACAGTGTTGTCTAGGAACTCAGCACAACTGGGAGGGCAATCAAAGATGTAAGAGTAAGTCCTCATTACTGGTGACATGTCATGCACAATGTCGGTGAATCAGACTTCTAGTCTGCCACCAAACATCACACTGCCATAAAGAAGTGACCAGAGTGATGTTGCACGTGGCTCCCGAGAGTGCTGCTGTGGTACCCTGGATTAGTAGATGTTGCTACTACTTTTCTTCTGGGATCTTAAGATCCCTCAGCCCTGCTACATCGGCTTGGACAGTCCCTGCACCCCTAATCTAAGTAGCTTTCACACTCCTCTGAGGCACCAAACATGTAAGCCCTGCGCAGCCCTCTGAGGGTGTATGGATAGGTGTGGACTCCCTCGCCCACACTCCAAGTCAGGCAAAAGCTAGCCAGTTCAGATCTGAAAGCCATGTATTTGCACAGATTTAACAACTTGGGCACAGCCCTGGGCCACTCCAGCTACACAGATTCCAGAGGTGGGTGGCATCCAGTTGGCTTGGAAAGGGAGTGAGGCAAATACATGTCTGTCTGCACCTGTCCTGGTCAATATGTATGAGTCAACAGCATCACTATTAGGAAATTAAGATTAGGGCAGGGACTAGGAAGGTCCTCCTACAACATCCAATCTGGTCTCTCTCACTGTGGATATCAATCTTGTATATGATTACATCCCCGAACTTATCAAGCTCCACCTGATGATAATCTAGGATGTGTTTGCCTGTTCTATTCCTAATGGGACAGCACCCAGAGCCTCTTGATCTGATGGTTAGGAACTTTCTAATTCCATTTCTAGATTATTACTGACTAATATATGT
>VYZW01012816.1:0-20539 GCA_013401315.1 Balaeniceps rex
AGGCCATCCCCATGTGCTGAAAGATGAGCCGGCGGGGAAAAAAAATGGCCTGGCTGAAAGAGGAAAGTCTATGAGCTTTGGAAGAAGGGGCAGGCAACTCAGGAGGACTACAAGGATGAAGCGAGGTCATGCAGAGAGAAAATTAGAAGGGCTAAAGCCCAACTACAACTTAAATTGGCCAGTTCTGTGAAAGATAATAAAAAATGTTTCTAGAAATATATCAGCAACAAAAGGAGACCCAAGGAGAATCTCCATCCTTTACTGGATGTAGAGGGAACCACAGTGACAAAGGATGAGGATAAGGCTGAGGTACTTAATGCCTTCTTTGCCTTAGTCTTTAATAGTAAGACCAGTTGTTCTCAGGGTACCCAGCCCCTTGAGCTGGAAGACAGGGACAGGGAGCAGAACAAAGCTCCCGTGATCCAAGAGGAAATGGTTAGTGACCTGCTCGGCCAATTAGACACACACTAGTCTATGGGGCCGGGCAGGGTCCACCCAAGGGTGCTGAGAGAGCTGGCGGAGGTGCTCACCAAGCCCCTTTCCATCATCTATCAGCAGTCCTGGCTGACTGCGGAACTTCCATTTGACTGGAGGTTGGCAAATGTGACGCCCATCTACAAGAAGGGCCAGAGGGAGGATCCGGGGAACTACAGGCCCCTCAGCCTGACCTCAGTGCTGGGGAAGGTCATGGAGCAGATCACCCTGAGTGCTATCACACAGCATGTCCAGGCCAACCAGAAGATCATGCCCAGTCAACATGGGTTTATGAAAGGCAGATCCTACTTGACTGACCTGATCTCCTTCTATGACAAGGTGACCCGCTTAGTGGATGAGGGAAAGACTGTGGAGGTTGTCTACCTGGACTTTAGTAAAGCCTTTGACACCGTTTCCCACAGCATCCTGCTTGAGAAACTGGCTGCTCATGGCTTGGACAGGCATACTCTGTGTTGGCTGGATGCCTGGGCCCAAAGTGTGCTGGTGAACGGAGTTAAATCCAGTTGGAGGCCAGTCACAAGCGGTGTTCCCCAGGGCTCAGTGTTGGGGACAGTTCTGTTTAACATCTTTATCAATGATCTGGACGAGGGGATCGAGTGCACCCTCAGCAAGTTTGCAGATGACACTAAGCTGGGAGGAAGTGTTGATCTGCTTGAGGGTAGGAAGGCTCTACAGAGGGACCTGGATAGGCTGGACCAGTGGGCTGTGACCAATTGTATGAGGTTCAACAAGGCAAAGTGCCGGGCCCTGCATTGGGCCACAACAACCCCATGCAATGCTACAGGCTTGCGGATGAGTGGCTGGAAAGCTGCTTTGCAGAGAGGGATGTGNGTGTCCAGAGAAGGGCAACGAAGCTGGTGAAGGGTCTAGAGCACAAGTCTTATGAGGAGCGGCTGAGGGACCTGGGGTTGTTTAGCCTGGAGAAGAGGAGGCTGAGGGGAGACCTGATTGCTCTCTACAACTATCTGAAAGGAGGTTGTAGCGAGGTGGGTGTTGGTCTCTTCTCCCAAGTAGCAAGCGATAGGACAAGAGAAAATGGCCTCAAGTTGCACCACGGGAGGTTTAGATTAGATATTAGGAAAAACTTCTTCGCTGGAAGGGTTATCAGGCACTGGAACGGGCTACCCAGGGAAGTGGTCGAGCCACCATCCCTGGAGGTATTTAAAAGACGGGTAGACGAAGTGCTTAGGGACATGGTTTAGTAGTGGACAGGTACGGTTGGACTTGATGATCTTAAAGGTCTTTTCCAACCAAATGATTCTATGATTCTATGAAATCTCAACTTACAGAAAGTTGGAAAGGGCAAATGTGCTATATCCTGTGCCAGAGCACACCAGCCTGATCCACTTGAGCATGTGCTTTATATCAAGTATGTGAGCAATACTTCTGACCCATATGGTTCACTGAATCAGAGCCTAATTTTGTAATATCCCATCCAAATTTATATCTCAGTACCTGAACATTTTGCCTATCAACAGGGAACTAGAATGTCTCTCTGCATAATTCATGAAGCTGTGAATTATTTTTATATATCCTCTAGCTTTTTTTAAAAAGGCATTTGCAAACTGAAGACTAGAAAAACAAAAATGGTTAATGGTATTCTGGAACAATCTTAGAGCATGATCTTGTAAACAATATTTACTGAGAGCAGTGAGGGACTATTCACACATGTAAGATAAATCCCAGGTGTAAACATTTCCTGGATCATAGCTTACACATTTGAGGGTGCAAAAATAAAGCAAAATATTTTTGTTCAAAGTCCAATAACAATACTTCATATTATTTTAATTTATAACTTCGAACCACTAATAAGGCTTGCTCCTACGAAAAAAAAAACCCTAAGCAGAGTACAATATATTTCACATTTCTGTTACCTCCCCATTGGATGCTGAACAAGCAAAATAACATAAACTGCTACAGATGAATCTTCATCTAGCACAGTCTAGCACAACTTCTGTGCATCCCATCAGACTAACATATAGCAATGAAATGAAGACAGACGGTGTACTAAGTGCAAGAGCTGTAAATGAATGTGAACAGAAATTGCTTTTGAAATGTTCTTGGCACTTTCCCAAGAAAACTTATCACTGTATTTAAAAAAAAGTGCTCCATGCATTGTTTCAAGATTCCTAAGAATTAAAAACTCTGGCCTCCTTAGTTATTTTCTCTTCTGAGACCTATTTTCAGTTCAGTTGCAACATCTACATAAAAAAAACCCAAACCTTTATGAACTCTTAAAATTTAGTAGACCAAGAATAGCCCTGGAGTACTGTGTCTAGTTCTGGACTCCCCGGTACAAGACAGATACGGAGCTGCTGGAGAGAGTCCAGTGAAGGGTCACTAAGATTACAAAGGGACTGGAGCATCTCTTATATGAGGAAAGGCTGAGAGAGCTGGGACTGGTCAGCCTGGAGAAGAGAAGGCTCGGGGGGGGATCTCATCAGTGTATAGAAATACCTGAAGGGAGAGTGCAACGAGAACAGAGCCAGGATCTTCTCACTGGTGCCCAGTGACAGGACAAAGAGGCAAAGGGCACAAACTGAAACACAGGAGGTTCTGTCTGAACATCAGGAAACACTTTTTTACTGTGAGGGTGACTGAGCCCTGGCACAGGCTGCCCCAGGAGGTTGTGGAGTCTCCATGCTCAGATATTCAAAAGTCTTCTGGACATGGTCCTGGGCAACTGGCTCCAAGTGACCCTGCCTGAGCAGGGGGGTTGGACCAGATGACCTCCAGAGGTCCCTTCCAACCTCAGCCATTCTGTCATCCTGTGAATATATCAAGAATTGTGCTTTAAAATCTGTCAATCCAAAAAATTCCTGAGGTGACTGCAGTTTTCTTGAGTATCAACCTCATTTATTTTCTGTCTTAAATTAAGCCATCTGTTTCATTCTTTGAGTGGACAAAAACTATACATGCAAAGTCAGGTTATTTTATATGTTCCTAGGTCTGCAGTTGTAAGGATAATTCATCAGGATCCCACAGAGAGAAGTCAGTATTCTGCAGATTCATGAAAGCATCTAGACCAGTCCGCTCTCACCTGCACAAAGCTGGACCCGTGCAATTTTGCATGACTCTGTGTTCCCTAACCTAGGCTACTTTACTCCTTAGGTTATGCTGACAATAGCTGGGATAAAAAGTTCTTAGAAAAAGCCTCATATTAAAGTTTTAATTTTTGTAAACCCAGCTTTGTCTTATGGTTTTGTTAGTTTGACCAAAAAAAAAAAAAAACACCCCACCTGGAAGAGGTTTTTTTTCTGGACAATATTACATTTCTATGTGTGCGACCATGCATGTGTATGTATCTTGTAACATGCAGCATATCACCTGCACTATGAATGTCTCAAATATACCAAGCTAGGAAATTTACATCTGGTCAATATGCATGGCCAAGATGGACATTTTAAAAAAGGTCAGATGCTGCGCTAGTTTTGATGATTCAGAACTTGGAAATCTTCCATCCACGTTAGCATGTATCCAACTTCCTAGCATATTATTAAAGGGTAACTTGTTTCTGGAGGTGCTATCTTTCCCCAAAGACACAAAACCATTATCATCACTATCATCATTAGTTGTACTTAAGACCCCAGGACATTTTCTTATCAGACTTAATCTTACAGCCTGAAATTCCAACAACACGTATTATTACTCAGTGTCTGTGGCTGTGTGGTCCCAGGGCTGCAATGGGCCCAGTCACTGTCCCCAGCTCTCTTCATCACCTGCAGGTGCTGTGCGATGAGGCCCGCTGGAGGAAGTCCCTGCCCTGGCAAGTGGAAGCATGATCCATTAATAAAAGTCTAACATTTCCATCACAGCAGTTACTACGATGAGCTAGCACAAAGGCAACAGCAAAATGTACAGAGAAGAAAATTCAAGTAAAACATTGTGGATAAAAATGTTAGCTGCTTTCAGGTAAAAACACTACTTGATTTCAGATATTGATTTTTGTTCCTGTACTTTGAAATGCTTCCAAATTCCGGCTCTGACAAAAATGTTACAATTAAAAACTTGGATCTCATACTGACACCAATTGTAGAATAGATGCACTTAAGGAAATTTAGAATTGACAGTGTATGTTGTACTGACAGACTAATTAGTAAGACAAAAAAACCTTTTGTTTTAATATTAACAGTGGAGTGCACAGTGGGATTTTTTGCTTCCTTATTCTGTTAGCCAATGTCAGAACCATGCAGAGAACTGCAGATTAACTTCTGCTCTCTAAGCACATAAGAGTATTTGTGATTCATTAGAAACCACCTTGAACATAAAACATTGGACATAATCTGGTGGACAAAAACCCTGTGGATTGTGACAGACCTGTCTGCAGAAAAGAGCTCCACCATCCTGCTAGTTTGAGTAGGTTCAAGCCAAGGGAAGGAACACTAGCAATAACAATGCCTATGGAAAAGGCTCGGGATAGGGTCAAGGTAATGCTATTTTGAAGTTAGATTTTTGCCAGTTAAGACAAAACTCAGAATTTCAAACCCCCTGCTCTGCAGAAAGCCCTGGCATTTTTCAACAGCTGAATGGCGGATTCACCAATCGCAAATAAGTCTACATAAAGACACTGAAAAATGTAATACTCTCTTCAGAGACTTCATAACAGCCGCTATGTTTTTACCTATGCTGAAACCCTTACCAACATTAGCGCAGCTCTCCAAATGGAAAATGTGATATTCTGTAAGCAGAATCAATTCTGTAAGCAATGAGCACCTCTACCCACGCTTTCAGTATCTTGTCACAAGAACCTTTGAGTTGTTCACTGTATATTCTCACAACAAAAAACAAACTCGAAAACTTTCTAGCCTTGTTTCTTAAGGAAGCAAGGTTTGCATGATCATGCATGACTGTCCACCTACCTATTCAGTATTTCCTACTATCCCAATAATTTTGCATCTGTTGGCCAATTTCATCCAAATTTGGTAATAAAGACAGAGTCTCAAAGAAATTAAACCTCTGTGCAATTCCTAAGTTTCATGAAACTGAGTAGTGCACAGAAATTCAGTACACTCAGATGGTAAGAAACCAGAATATACTGAGCAACCAGAGACTGAGGGGGCAATGTGGCTATGGAATGACAATGGTATGAAATCCTTGGGGCTGCCTCCACTGCATGACTCCTGGTCAGGCTCCTCCATATTTTGGCTACCAGCATGGTCTCTGCAGTGCACAGTGATAATTCCCTCTTCAATAAACCATGGCAGGGAAGGTAGAAGAAGGGCACACGGGGAATATAAGTACTTTCCTAATGCGGACATGAAACAGCTCTGCCTAATTCATTCCTTTCTGCCAAATGCCCAAGAGGCAGCTGCCTACCAAACATGAACTGATTACAGGGCAGGAATAGAGGTGACCCTGTAAACCTCAGAGCCACTTGTTTAGGAGTGTGGATTCCCAAGACAAAGCCCAAACAGGCAGGGAGAGGAGCTAGCTGCAAAGCTGACCTGCAGTGGCAAAGCTCTCTGGGCAGGGAACAGCAGTACTGGGCAGTAAGGGGTACTGGTGGCTGCTTTTAATAGGTAGAGAGGGAACTAATTTTGAATTTAACAGCCGGTGTGCTCAAACCAGCCTGAAGACCCTCTAGCACAGCCCTGCTAATGTGTTCACGCCACTAAATACACTTCTGTTACTGAAGCTCAGCTTGTGTATGGGAGCCCACTGTTTCACCTTCAGCTCAGGAGCGATGTGGAATACTGGGTAGGAACAAAACTGGCAACCATGTGGGCATCCAAAAATCAGTAAAAAGTATACAAGACAAATGACAGACTAACCCATAAGACATTTTTTAGGAGATGCCTCCAGTCCCAACACTACAACCGAGGACAGACTACTGCGCTCTGTTGGAAATATCAGAAGGCACAGATTTCCTGAAGGAATATGTAAATAAACAAGTAGAAGTGAACAAGCATACATGAACAAGTACACCGATGTAGTTAGCCCTACTTTGAGCATGGGTTGGACTAGATGACCTCCTAAGATCCCTCCCAAGCTGAATTATTCCACGAGTCTACATTTTATCAATATGCAACAAGCATATCTCCAGAATATGTGTTCTATAATGCTGGATTTACCAGAACAGAAGAAACAGCTTTGAGGCTTCAGCTCCCTCCACCACAGTTACCTCCACCCACCACACCAGTATTATATCCTTTCCTTGTACAATCCGTAATTTGTTTCCCTCTCCTTGGCTTGCTGCTTCAGATTCACAGAGCCAAAGGGGAGGCATGGCCTGCCCAGGGAGCACAAACCAGTGAGCTGCAGCAGTACAGAGGGGCGAGAGCAGGGGAATCCACATTTTTCTCAAGCTGAAGCCATACATACACTGGAGGCCCACACTTACTCTGGGACCCAAGAGGAGGGCAAAACTCAAAGGACGATCTGATGAGAGACACATGATCTACACCTGAGAATCACCCCTACTTCTCTTCCATTTGTATCACGACTGCATCTATGTTTCGTTGACTGAAAAAGATAGAGAACACATCCTGCCTAAAAGCATGAAACTTTTGTACATGAAAACATGAGCGGCTTAAGACTTAATTTTTTTACAGCTATAAGAAATATATGTGTAATTTTAATTTAGCTCTCCTTTTGGCTTTGGTGGTTTAATACTCTTATACAAAAGAAGCACAGCAGAAACTCCATCCTCATTTCTTGCTTGACTGCTGCATGACATCTGCTAACCCTACAGTGGCTAAGCACTCTTTACTTTGTCAAAAGACTCTCCAGAGCACGGAAGATGTTCCTTATAGCATGTCATTACTGACTCCTTTTTGAAAAATACTGTAGCAGTCTTATTTGACCCTCATATAGACAAGCATTGCTAACCCAACCGATTTTCTTATGAAGTCTGTATTTTTCTTAAATCCTTTGCTGCTGAAACTGGCAGAGATCCATTTCCCCTGGCTGAGGTTCTCAAAAAGAGGTGCCTGCGCCAAGGTTACTCTCTTGGTTACTTTGAGTGCAGGGAGACAAGCACCTCCCGTAAGAGGATTCCTTCACATCAATGGGAAGACCGTGTCTGAGACACCTCCCAGCCCAAAAGATTGCAGGAAAATACCAGCCCTTTTAATTTGAAAAAAAAAAAAAGATTGAAAAGATGAAGCAAGCATCCCCAAAATGTGGAATAAATGGTGTCAGAATGAAAAATAAAACTCCCAAATTTTCACATAAAAGAGCACTTAGGGAATACACTTCTCTACAACCAACAGAAATTATGCTGGAAAATCCTTAGCTACACCCTGAATGCTATTGACAGGACAAAAGAAGAGAGTTTATGACAGAAAATAATATATGAATGAGGTGTCCTACCCGTTGGTAAGGCATTTTCACATTTTCAATGCTCTAGATCGTCAAGATCTGCACGGTAGAAACCACATATGGTGCAGTTGTGAATAAGCCAAAACATGGGGCTTTAAGGAACACTGTACAAGCATAGACTAGTAGGTGGTACCTGGAACGTACATAAACATGTCAAAAATGCACTGAAGGAAAGCGTAGAAACCAAAATCAGAGGGTGGAAGCAAATGTCTCTGAGGAGATCATAAACCCCCAAAAAAGGAAGGAAAGAAAAAGGACAGGTGAGTTAAAATAAAAAGTGGGTGTGAAAGTGCAAGTGAGGAGCTGCAGAGAGTTGAAGGTACTTTGAGGGGGAGGCAGGAAGAGGGCTGAAACAAGCAGCCAGCATGAAGCGGAGGGAAGCCAGCCACAACTCTAGAAAGATCTTTCAACGCCCAAAGGACAGTGCTTTGGCTCTTGCTGCTGCTCTTCCAGCTGCTGGCTACCGGCTGGAGCCTCCAGCAAGCTGCTCCTTCCACCTTCCTTTGGGGAGGCCCTCCGTTATAGCGGCCGCATATCCAGAGAAAGTACCAGAGACCACCAGGTGACCATAAGCCATGGATCTTTGATGATAAATTCACTTATGCTGCACAAGTTCACATCGTCAGAGGAAGATGTGACAACTGTCTATTTGTATCATGTAAGAGTTGCCCTTAGCATCTGCTTCAAGATTTTCCTTCTTTTTTTTTCCTTTAACAAGGAATCTATTCAGTGGCCTAAATTTTCTGTTCCTCATAAGCTCTGCTTGGCTCATGCATGAAGGAAAGGGGCCAAAGATGGCCTTGTGCCATTGCTGGTCTGCTGGGGACTTGCTTAGCTTTCCATGTAAATTGGCCTCAGGCTGCCCTCGTTTGGATTTGGTGACATCCTTCAGCTTTGGCTGCAGCAGCCCCCGAGGGGCTGTTCCACGGCCAGGAATAACTCAGCAGCCCTCTGGCCACCCTTCCTGCCCCTGGATCTCTCCTGCAGGCCCAGCACTCATCCGCAAGCCAAATCTTCCAGCAGCAGTGGGGCAGGAAAGGATGAAAAACCCAGTAACTCCCTTTTCCTCGGGGATCTGCGGGCGGGTCGGGCGAAGGGACAGCATGGCCTTCCATGTGGGAAGGATGAAGCGCCCGGACACCAGAACCCGGCCGGCCTTCCCCCACGGCTCGGCTCAGCGCTCTGGAAACCGGGGTCAGCCACAGCCACCCCTTCGACAGTTTAGCGGCCGCTTCGGCAGCGCTCGCTTGAGCGCAGGGGGGCGGCGGCCGAGGGGCGCTGAGGGGGGCAGCGGCAGCGGCTCCGCCCCGGGCTGGGGGAGGCGGCGGCCGCCCTCTGGCAGACCCCTCCCCGGCACTGGCGGGGCGACCGGCCGGCCTCGCCCCCGCNTCCCTCCCGCCTACCCCGCGCTCCCTCCTCCCCGCTCCCCCGCTCCCTCCCCCGGCCGCTCCCCGCTGCGCAGACCGCCGCGCAGCGCCGGCGGGGGCATGGAGAGCCAGCGCTGCTTCGCCAACCGCTTCGATGACTACCCGGGCAGCCCGGCGGCGGCGCCGGACAGGGAGGCGGCGGTGCCGCTGGTGACGGCCACCATCGAGCGGATCCTGCGGGAGCTGCCGCCCCTGGGCGGCCCCCGCGGCTGCCAGGGCGGGCTGTACGGCGGCGTGGCCGGCGTGGCCTACATGCTCTACCACGTCGCGCAGTGCCCGCTCTTCGCGCCGTCGCGGGAGGCCTACCTGCGAGCGGCCCGCCGCGTCGTGGACGCCTGCCTGCGCTACCAGGAGGGCGGCGGCGAGGCCGACGCCGACACGCGCGCCGCTTTCCTGCTGGGCGGCGCCGGGGTGTACGCGGTGGCGGCCCTGGTCTACCGCGCCCTGGGGCTGCCCGAGTTCGCCCGGCCGCTGGGCAAGTTCCGGGAGCTGAGCGAGGTCTGCGCCCCCCTCTCCTTCCTCGAGTGCGGCTCCGACGAGCTCTTCGTCGGCCGCGCCGGCTACCTGTGCGCCGCCCTGGTGCTGAAGCAGCGGCTGGGCATGGAGGTAAGGGCGGGGGCGGCGGGTCACTCCCGGGGGGAACCGGCCCCGCCGTCGGGGCCGTCGGCGGGTCCCCTGGGAGCTGGCGGCGGTGCCTGGGGCTGTCACCCCGGCGTCCCGCCCCGCGCTGCGGCCGAGGCGGGGCAATGGCCTCCCCTCTGGTCCGCGGTAGAGGAGGATGCACCGGTACCGGGGCTCTCAACAAAAAAAAAGAAAAAGGGAAATAAAGGGTCTTTTCCAGCTTGTACTGTCGGGGCGCGCTTCAGGAAGAGCCCCGGGGCAGCTTTCTCTAGTAGCTGTTTCTCCGCAGCGCTCCTGCCCTGAAATAAAAGATGCGTCTTTTGCAAGAGGGAGCGGGGGGCACAGAGCGTGCGGGTGCGGCCCCGCTGCTGGGGCAGGGCTCTGGCAGCAGAGCGCTGCACCGTGCTGCAGGTCGCTCCCGGGGCACGCCGAGAGCATCAGCCGGTGGTTGCCGGGTGGTGAATTACTTGGCAGGAGCAACCCCGGGCTTTTCAAGAGTATCTCCGTAAAATGAAGTGGGGAAGAAAAGGAATAGTGCTGGGTAAAACAGAGTGAGGAACCTTATAATAATAAGTGGTGCTGTGCTATAATTTGCAAGCAAGGAACCAGATTTTCAGAGGCACTTGGTTTTACTAACCCCAGCGTACAGAAGCTGGTAGTCTTTGGAAATCTGGCCATGTATTTCAGTGGTTTTCATGAATGAGAGCTGTTTTTTTCTGGAAGCGTGAGATGTGATTATGGTTCAGTGCGCTGTTGGTTTCAGTCATTGGGACTTTACCCTAGGATATTGTCATTGTCAGTGCTGAAATTCAGAGCTTCCACTGACTACAGTATAATAATTAATGCAACTGATTCTGTTTGCTGTGGTGTTTTGTTACAGAGTGGTCAGTGCGGTATCTGAGCAGGCATTTGTTAGATTTTTGTTCCTGTCCTCTTGTCAGGTCCAATCTGTGTTTCCTCTGTTAATCACTGATTTGCAAGTTCATATGCTTCTGGCTTTCTTTCCTCCTGGGAGAGGAAGCAACTATTACAAGTAAATAAATGATGTAAAAACAAGTGGCTCTGCCCCATCCAATACCAGTCACTGCAATCAGAGTCCAAGGAAATTCATTTAATGGAGGAGTCAGGAGACTCCAGGGTATCCAGGGAAGGCAAGAACAACGTTAAGTCAGTTGAATGTTTTGATGGCCTTGAACAAAAATTCTTACAGCAGTAAGCATTTGAAGTAGCATATCACATGCTAGCTGATTCTTTGTACAGCGTTCCATCTGAAGAACCATAACCATAAAAACGGTTATGTTATTCGTAACCATAACATAACCAAACTTTTTATTCTGACAGCATCGTCTATGTGAGGAACGTTTTGTAGAGGCATCTCAATCCTACATGCAGCGTGCAGCAGTGTCAGCCTGAGGGGATGGTTCCTCACGGAGGAATAAGCCATCCCTGTTAGTTCAGGTTGCGCTGGGGGAGTGTGTCTGGTACCCACGTCAGTGCTCATGATGATGTCGTAACATACGAGCTGAACGACGTAGCACCCTGGACTCTACTGCTTTATTTAATTCCTTCATCCATTTGCCTTACATTCTTAAGAGCAAACGCTGAACATTTTGGAGAGTAGGTGCAATCACATCTGACAAGCAGTGCGAAGAAGGGGAAAGCTCTCCTCTCTTTTTGCTTGCTTGCTGAAAAATTATACTTTACGCAGCTGTAAAGAGTTGAACATCCCCACAGATGAGCACAGGTATGCACTTATTGTGGAATCCATTTAGCAGGTGGGTTGAGTACAATCACAGAGGGGTTTATTTTGCCAATAAAACATATTCTGTGTCCCCTTGCTGATGTTTTAATCAGTAAGCTAACATTCTTCCATAGTAGTATTTATTCTGTCACCACATTGTAATTTTAAATGTATAGTGCACGAAATAAATCAAAATTATCTAAACTGTTAAGTATTAATAAAACCAACTTTAATTTTTAATTTTAACAAAAATTAAAACTTTTCATTAAAATATTTTGCTCCTTAATGAGGAAAATGATAATGATTTCTCGTCTACATGTACTCATGCTTGAGCAAAATTTGGGTCCTTTGATAAATGTTCCCATCTTAATACAGAATTATTTTAATTAGTACATTGCCAGACCAGACCCCGCATCTTTTTACAAATGAAGAAAGGGATCCCTAGAGAGAGTGCATGTCATTTATTACCCAAGGTCAAACGGTAAGCCAGGTACATCCCAGAATAGAAGCAACGTCTTGTGATTCAAACCACTGGAAAATGCTACCTCCTGTAATTTGATTGTGCACAGTCTCACGTGGCTCATTGCAGCATGTTTTCTTGTTTCCCACGTTCTTTTTTTCTGAGGATGCTGTGCAAACATTTCCAGCACAAAGTGAAATCCATTCCTTATATTGAAATACAGCCGCTGCTGCATGTATGGCTGTTTTTTTCCTCTGAAGAAGTCAAATAGTGACCTATATACAAGAAATTGCTTGCCCTTGAAGAAAGGCTTTTTGAGCAAATTTTACCATTTATGTTGTGGGTTTGGTTTTGGGTTTTTTTTTGTGGGCAGGGAAGGAAGGAGACTGTTTTATTTCAGTAAAAGCCAACTTAGCTCAGCTGCAGTGCCCTGATGCTTCAGTTTCTTGTTAAAGAGTCTCAGTGTTTTAAAGCTTCACATGTTCTTCAGAAAGTTAATGGACTGTCCTGAAGGATCAAGTCTGTTGAATAACATTGACCTCATGTGAAGAAGGCATTTACATTCAGCTGGTTTTCAGAGTTTTAGGCTAATACAGCATTTTTCCCTGATGAATTAATTGGGAGTTTTTGCATGAGTAAGGATTACTTCAACAGTCAAGGCTTAAAAGGATCTGACTTTCATGATGCATTATGCATTAGGAAAGATGTTTGTTTTCATCCTTTCTTTAATTTCTATTACACTGCAGCCGGTGCTTCCCAGGCAGAGATGGATAAAATATTGTTTTGGCAGAAACAATGTGTCATTTGTGTAAGGTACATATAAGTAAGGTGCCTGTACTTAACTGCTGTGTTTTCACTGTTCAGGGGAAATTTTGTTTCTGCTCTGTCTTCTTCGGGTACCTCTTTTTCTGATGGTTGGTTCATTATGTGTTCTTGGGGAAATCTGTCAGTCCTGCTTTTAATTCTCTTCACTCACTCTTTATTTGCTTGTGCAAACAGTAGTAAGACACCATTAAAACGGTTGTCCCATTCCCCCTGTTCGGGTGGTATTTTATCCTCTCCTCATTTTTTCTCAGTGATGTTTCTGTCCCATTTCCTGGTTGATGGAGCATGGTGTGTCTCAGTAGTTGCACTTCCTTCTGGCAATGTAACTGTCAGATGACGGAGGAAAAGGTACAGAAGTTCAAGTGGCTTCTTGCATCGCCATCTGCTAAGATGTTACAGCCTTTTAGCACAGCTCAGGTTTTCTTTTAATAACTGACTGAAGTGATGGGCTTGACTGACTTCCACTAGCTCTGGGTTGCAGCAGAAAGACAGCGTTGGGTAGCAGTGCACCACGTAGGAGGCAGGGTAGCATTTTGCATTTTGCCTGATGCTATGGTTTCATTAGAGACTGTAGTTTTGAAAGATATTGGGGACACCGTAAGAGACCCTTGCCTGCAGTTGCAGTGGTGACAAGCTGAACCAGCACACTCTGCCAGCAACATGGCCAAACCAGTTCCCTGGGGGGCTGGGCCACTGGGGTGAGGCTTGAGTGCCTGCAGGGATCTTGGTCTCTTTCATGCCATTAGGTGGTTAAGTTTTGTGTCTCTATGGCAGAGTGGCATCTCGGTTTCCTTTTCCAACAAATGCGATGTCATGATTTGGTGTGTGTTTCTGAGGTTGTCATCCTGTCACAGGGAGGGCATAATTCTGATGTTATTCCATTATGGCATGCCGAGAAAGGGCAATGGTCATTCTAGCAGGACTCCATTGAGTGTAGGGCCCTGCTAAAAACCATACTTACCCTAGCTGCTGTGGATCACCAGCGCCTCTTTTCTCTTGGACCTCACGAGATTGCAAATCAAGCTGACCAACTTAACCTGGTACATGGAAAACAGAAATAGCACTGCTGTGCGATGTCTGGGATCTGGGTGCCACAGCAAGGGAGGTGTGAGGCAGGACTGGCTTTAAAAGGCACTGGAACAGACTGATGTACAGTGCATGGGACCTGACAGGTCCAGCCAGTGTATTTCATAATATTCTGGGAGAGAAGATATAAATAAATGAAATGGTTTTCTTTCAAGTCCTCAGATATCTTTAGATGATATTACTTGTTTCTCAAAGTCTTCCCTCCACCCAGAGTTTAATGACTGTTGTAGGGTACTTGACATTTTTTTGCCTGTTTTTTTCAAGCTCAGAAAAAAATTCGGGAGGTGTGAGAGGAAGGAGTTCCCTGAATCCTGCCTAGAACATGTTCATTTATGACTCTTTAAAGTGGGATGTAAATGTATTCATGCCGAACATCTTGTTTATGAAAGATACTCGATGGACTGATTTTAGAAAGGCAGATCTGCAAAATACCCACAGAAGAGATGCACCTCCGAGTGCTGTAGCGCAGGGTCCCCATGTCAGGCTTTTAATCTCACCTACGCCTGAAAGGGAAGGTTGTCCTTTGAGGTGAGATTTCATTCCTTCTCTATGCACATTAAAGTCCTTCCTCTCTGTGGAAGAATTTGCCAGTTTATCTGAAATGTTGTGGTGTTCGAAATGTCAAATATTGTGGGGCTAGCTGGAGCTGTACTGATTTCATTATTTCATTTTACACAGGCCACTATGCAGCCAGGATGTCGTTTTTTGCCACGGAGGATTTAAATGAGATACCAGTAAAGACAAAAAGCTTTTGATCCTAGACTGCCTCTTTTAAATGTACATTCTTCTAGCCATGGCTTCTCAAACCACACACAGGGGCTAGATTTTGCATTAATTTGCTTAAATTGATGAATTTAAACTGGGAGTTGAAAATGGGAGTTTTCTAAACTAAACAGTGAAACAAAGGGAATTATTTACGTCTGGATTTTTTTAGAAAGCATTCTGAAATAGTTTGGGTTTACATTTCAGAATTCCTCTGTTTCTCTTCAGCAGGGCAACACGAATCTTTTTTATTTTGAACAGCCTTCAAATTCTGAAATGGGGATGCCTTGATAATGGCTGCCTGGATTCAGTTCAACACAGTGGACACTGAATATCCAGTTGTAGAGATAAAGTAGAAAATTTGGGGCTGAAAGTGTTGAATTTCAAGTGTATTGTTTGACTGCCAGTAAAAAGCACTGTAGTACAGACGTTTTGGTGTGGATCCTGCCGGGATAGGAGGTTTGATTGACGCAAGTTTAGCTATATACTTTATATGTTCTGTTGCAGAAATACGGATTTCAACAGCTTATAGCTGAAGAGTGGCCATTGTCTTCTGAAAAGACAGTTTTGTACAAAAGCAGTGTCATATCTCTGTACTGCTTTGTGCTGTTGGAAGAATGTTTGCCTATGCAGCAGCATCTTTTTGCTGAAAAAGCAGCCCAAGCAGTAATACTGATGTTATAATATCAGTTTTTAACAAAAAAAAGAAATATATTTATCCAGAGGTGTCTCTTGTATCCAAAATGAGATCTCTACTTTCCCATCCTTCTTCTAACTCCTTTAAATTTCACATACTGTAAATTAACTCTTAAACTTTGTCAGTTCAGTCATCTTCCTCATCACCGTCATGGAGAACTTTTAAGTCACCTTTTGGAGTTTGCCTGTACCGCTCCTTCGCCTGCTAGAAGCAGAGGGGTTGAAAGCAAAGTGTCTTTGCCCTCTGCAGAGCAGAGCCTGCTGCCTCTGTGGCCTTCCTGGCTTGAAGATGAGATCTGCAGAACAAAACGCAGGAATCGGAACGAGGCGGGTTTTGTGGAAAAGGTGCTGAGCAGTTCTTTGGACCCGTGGAGTGTATCTGGTGACTGAATCTCTGGAAGCCAGAGCCATCAGAGCATTTGAAGCAGAGAAGCAGGAGATCTCTCCAGCAGGAGGTGCAGGGCTTGCATGGAAGCTACTGTTCTTCACAGCACTAGTTACTTGTTGTCAGTTTGGTGGCATAGTGCGGGAAGTTTCTTAAATCTATTGGCTTAGGTTTTCAGATTTTTGCGTGTTGTATTTTATACATACGTCAAAGAACTGTATTACAATACTGTGTTTCTACAGATAGCTGTATTTGACATTTATGTTTTTCTCCATGACAAACACTGGATGACATAACAGAAAGAAAGAGTGGGTGTATAGAACATGCATATATGGTGGAGTGTGCGAAGGCAGAGAGACAGGCAGGCACAGGGAAAAAAGACGTTTGACAGGCTGAACAGAGAGGAGAAAAAAAGAGCCAATAAAAAATGATAAAAAAGCAAAAGAATAAGTTACTGGCAAAAATATTAAAATGAAAGGCTGCAGAGGGGTAGCAGAATTCAAAGATGAAGGGAAAAAGGCAAGAAATAGCATAGACCCTGGAGCAGGGGAGATTTAAAACTAAAATCAGGTTCTTTGGCAAAGTGATGTGGATCTCATGGCTAATGTACTCAATTTAGAAGAAGATAAAAGTTCAACAGAAGAGTAGAGACAGGGAGAAAATGGGTTAGGGAGAATACAGAGGAGTAAACTACATTTCATTGAGGAAAATTACTATTTTGGTCTGCTTGTTTTTCTTTGTCACTCTTCTGTCACCATATTCTCTTTGCATAGACTCATACACTTACAAAAATAGTTGTCATCGCATTCAGTGCTTGCAAATTCAGAAAACAACATTATGTCTTATATTCCATATTTTCTTTCTCTAAGGAATAACTGAGATAACTACTTGATGACTGGAAGCAAATATGGGCATTTCTGTGAAAATTGCTGTACTTCTTCTGACACTGACATTTTCTTATTAATGCATATAATACTGTAAATTAGTATGTAACCTAAATGGTAATGCTGTTAGTAAACCTTAGTTTGGTACCAGGCTAAAGAAGCAGAAATATGAAAGACTGAGCTGCTCCTGAGAGGAAGAAAAGAGCATGAGGGTAACAACAATTACCAGTGAAAGCGTAGCATCTGCAGCACTTTACAGCACTGAAATGGAGGGATAAAATTAAGCCTTAAGTTTCTCTATAGTCATTTAATACACATCGTTAGAACATTAGACTTGTATGTAAATCATAGCACAGCTATGCACCACAACTAGCAGGGCCCAAATACAGAAACCGTCCTCTTCTTTCCTCTCTCCTCCATTAAATCAATAGACCCTACTTCTCTCTGGTAATTCAGCCAGACGGTCTTAAAATCAACCACCACCCTGTTGACAGGTTGTATGAAGACTGCAGAGCAGTTTACTCAGCCAGTAAACTGCTGCCTTCAGCCTTACCTCCAAGCAGTAGAGGAGCTCTGTAGAGATCTGGGAGGCAATTAAAATGGGTAAGTCCCATGGGCCTGCTCTGCTGCTGCTGCAGGAGCATCCCAACACAGCATGGTGTAGGGCATTTGCTATAAATGGGGTTTTTTTTTGTCAGCCAACTTCTCTATTCCACCCCCTTTTTAAAAATCACAATTCAATATATGCAATTAGGTTGCCATTTTTGATAAGGCAGTCTGTCAAAATGCCTCTTTGTGTCTGTCATGGAGTTCTTTGACCATTGACGAGCATGAGATTAAGCACCGAGTGATGTTGCATAACCTTCTGTCCACTCCATTACAACAAAGCTCAGTGAAAATACCCTGTCAAAAAACAATTATTTCTTATCTATGTTGTAGGATTATTTTCAAGTGATAGTTAGTGAGCTGATTAATTTTTCTAAGAGTAGCAAGGCAAAATAATTGAAATAGCTATTTAATTTCAGGCAAGCATGATCAAGAAGTATCTTAATAGCAGTCCAAGCTGTTGCTGAGTCATTTGGTGTTTTCTCAGCTTGGTATATTTTGATGTCTGAGAGCAGACCCATAAATCTATTTTTGCAGCAGATCAGCATTCCTGAATTCCTCATTTAATGGCTTAATATCTCTTGTTGAATAACAGTGGATCATGAGCAGGATGGAATGGATGTCAGATAGCACTGAATGACCCATGAAAGAAAATGTGGCAGCTAAATACACCTTCTGGCTGTCCAAGGCATTTAGTTACTTTGTGTGGCTAATCTTTTTCTTCACAGAATACTTCTATTCCCTCATTGGTACAACGTTAGTGTAATTGAGGATGGTACATTGGGGATGTGCTGGTCAAATTTAGATTTCAGTGTCAAGGAAATGGAAGCTGCTCTTAAAAGTGCATGGGCCTGGGGCTAGAAGCAGCACTGGACAAAGCAGGTCTCCGCTGATGGGGCTGTCTGAGACACTGTTTTGTTCGCTTCCCTATTAGAAAGTCTAGCCTAATGACTAATCTGAATCTTGCTGTAATTTAAGCCTGACATCCCTTGTCCTGTCCATTGAGAAACAGTGAGAAGTTCTGTTCCTCCTTACAGAAGCTCTCCATATATTTCAAGGCTGTTGTGATTTCTACCCGTAATGTTCTCTAAACAAACAATCCTAATCCTTCCAATCTTCCCATGTGTGTCATGTTTTCTACACCTCTAGTCGTTCCCATTGCACTCCGCCAGACTCCCTCCAGCCTTTCCTGAAGAGTGCCAGAAGTTGGACGCATGGTTCTGGCACAGGCCTTTCTAATTGAGCAGAGAGATAACTTTGTGTTTCTTCCAGGTCTTGTTTCTATTTATACAGCTCAGTAAGGTGTTTTGTATCTCACACCAGCGTGACACTGACTCACATCCAGCTCGTGATCTGCTGTTATCCAGCAGTCTTTTAATGGGCTGCTGCTACATGGGCAGGTATTCGTTAGGAAAGGCCTCTGAACAAGTGAAGTAGGTAGGGGTCACGTAAAGCCAGGGAATCATTGAACCACAGCAGCTGTGCTGTGACACGCAAAATGAGAAGCTTCTTCAACTGGAGGAGCTTTGTTTCATTAATGCCAACTAGAGAATCTCCTTTCCTTTGTTCCCTGGGTAAAACTGGGAATATGTTATTCTATGTTGTAGCGCCAGATGTGCCATTATGTAGTCAGGGAACATCTGTGAAGTGATAGGGTTCCTTTGTGGAAGTATAGTTGGAACAATATATTTGAGAGGACCATATTAAGTCAATTATTTTGTCCACATTAGAAATCAAGGAATAAGTGAAATCTGAAGAAGTGTCTGGAGGTTAAACTTAGTCCATTCTTGTGATTTACTTTTGTTGCTAATGTAAAGATAAAATTCAGTATTGTCTCTCTCCCTAGTTCTGTCATCTTCAGTGAGGGCCATTTTATATATTCTTGGATTCATCAGCAGCACGAGTCAATGGAATTCTCTCCTTTTATTTTTATAAAAGTTTCTTATAGCTTAATCCAACATCACCAGATGTGGGTTTTTTGCTTACTGGAACTATCCTAACAAAAGCAAAGATTGTCTTGTAGTAAAGTAATACTACAGGCAGGGGTTGGAAGTGTCACCCATGCCATAGATGTTCATAGGACTTTGAGCATGCCATTTTCACTAAGGTTCTTCATCCCTTTGTAAAGCTAACTCCTGATCTCTAGATATTTCTACTTGCCATCTGTGAAATGGCTGATGTTATACTTGAATTGGTTTAGTTTTCTAAGGCTAAGCCAGTGATTAATTAGCAAAAATTACACTTATAATAGCAATGGACCCCAAGATACACATTCTGCATGTAGCTGTTTAAATTTGATCAGACGTAAGTTGGTCAAATATAAACTCAGGGAAGATTCTTAGTAGTAGCACAGCAAAGCAAACTTCTTCAGGCTCTTTAAATAAATATTGATTTGTTTGTTCTTGGTCTTGCAGAGCTGAATCAATCATGAGCTTTCTTGTGCCAAGCTGCTGTTTTCATACATACACATTTTTTATTATGCCAGCAGAAATACCTGGGAATAATGCTTGTACAACTGCTACGTATCCAGAAGACAAAATGTAAACAGAGTTATAGCAGGGATGCATTTGTCCTATTTTGATTTTGTTCTCTAAGAACTGTGGGACTGCTAGCTTATTTTGGTAAAAAAAATATTGTGAGGTAAATTTTTAAAAACCCACACAGCTAAGCTGAGTCAAACTTGGAGCTGAATCTAAAGATCTCTAGAAGAGTAAAATCCACACCATCTGGCTGAACAGTGTGTCGACATACTCACTTACATTTGGATTTGGCTCAGTTGTAGAGTCACAGAATGGCCAAGGCACCTCTGGAGATCTTCTGGTCCAGACCCCAGCTCAGAGCAGGGCTGGCAAGAGCAGGTTGCTCAGGGCCATGTCCACTTGGTTTTGAGTATCTCCACTCCACAACCTCCCTGGGCAACCGTTCCCATGTTTGGCCACCCTCACAGTAAAAAAGCATTCTCTTTGTAAGTATAATTCTCTGTCACTGGGCACTACTGAGAAGAGCCTGGCTTCGTCTTCTCTACTCCCTCGCATCAGGTGTTTATACATGTTGATAAAATCTTCCCTGACCCTTCTCTTCTCCAGGCTGAACAATCCCTGAGTTAGTACATGGAAAGCACCCATGGAGAACCAGAAAAATTAAATGTGACTCCCATAAATTGCCATCATTCCTGCTCCATTTGCCTCTTTCTCCAAAAGCAGGCTCACAATGCTATTCCACCTCCTCTGA
>VYZW01012819.1:6165-21533 GCA_013401315.1 Balaeniceps rex
CAGTTTGGTTGTCAGCAGCAGACATTGGGCTTTCTTCATTAGAACATTAATCCATAAAGACTCAATATCATTTATTTCCAAGTTATTGCTGAGCCAGAAACAAATAACTTCATTTTGATGGAGTGCCACTCACTTTCTCCATTTACTCAGTGCCACTCACTTTCTCCATTTACTCAGCCGGCCCCTTTCTGTGTTAAGTTCTATAACTATGATATTAACGTTCAAGTCATGAACATCTCTCCAAGTTTCATTAATACCAACTAAGTCAAATTAAATGAGCAGTTCTCATTTCTCTTGTTTATTACACTGGATCCTAGCATAGACAGAGAATTAAAGACATTTATTTTCTTCATGCTCCTTGGTGCCTTGATTAAGGCTGTTCTCGACAGTCTGACATTCCACTAAGTGCATGTCTTCTATTCTTTTCCCCTTTTGCTGTAAATTTAACAGTCTTCCAATTAGTGCAGAGAGCTGGTGAGACAGGACCCATTTACCTTGTGTATTCACTTCTCTGCTTAGAAGGTGGACCATATCGCCTTCCACAAATGATAGCTTCAGCAAAAGAAATCTTTCTCTTTACCATACTTGTCTTGCTCGTACTTTTGCCTGCTTGCTGCTCTTACAACTAGGGAATGGCAGCAATGGCAGGTGCAGACCAGCAACAAGGAGATACCATGAATCTTATTAGTAGGATTCCTAGTAGTGCTACAGCCCAAGGGTCACCCAAGGAATCTGCCATTATCTGCAGAGTTCCTTCATCGTTTAAGTTAGCCCAGGGATCTTTCCTGCTCCTGGACAATCCAGTTGTTAGGATGTCCAACCTTCTAGTAATCTTCCCCTAGGCACATAATTCTTTATTAGAGGTTTAGGAGAGAAGTGATCATCTCTGAGCTCTAACGCATTATGATACTTGGGATCAGCGTGGAGTACAGAGTTTCTCACTGTCTTTTATAGCACTGACATGTTATAAAAGCATAGGATGCAGCTCCAAAGCTTCAGATTCACATATGGATTGCTATTTTGTGTGCATTTTAAAGGTCATTCCAAGAAAACAGTCATATAAATATAACGACTAGTTGATCTCCCAACAAATTTGGATTGCTGTGAAGCAAAACATGCGGTATAATTTTAGAATTTGTAAATGCTCAGCAAATCCAGTAAACTGGCAAAGGAATCAAATTTCTGAAACAAACACAGCTCTGAGTGTACAGTTATTACACATGGCTACCTCATAGACGTCTTTGTGACATATGTTTTGCGTTTAATAACCTGTGTTTTATACCAAACGTTATTAGGGAAAGTAGTGGGCACCAGCGGTATAAATAAGCAGAAATTAAAGTACTTTTCTATATATTACACATGGACTAAGTCTTTGGTCACAGTTCTATTTTGCAATAGAATTAAAAATAACATTTACTCACTCTCAGTAGTTTGCTAAATCATCTAAATCTACATTTGATGAATATGGCTAACCAGACTGACATGCATTAAGTGAACCAGAACTAAAAATTACTTAAATACAGTTTTGTTGCTGTCCCAAAATTCCAGAGGAATACTTCTGCCCACCAGCAGGCCTGTACATGGAAAAAGTGCTTCTGAAATCTTAAACGTAACGTTTTCTGTTTAGCCAGCATAAATGTCCTTAATGTAAAAATCTGATCCCTTAATAAATTAGAGATTATGTCAACTCTGCAAAATGCTTTTTATAGGCAAGAACTAGCCCTGACGAAAAGCTTCTGTGACTACGTTTACCTGTATCTCTATTGTTTCCTTGATCAGGAGGAAGATCAGTCCAAGGAAGAGTCCCTGGTACCTTCAATGAAAAGTAGAAATTAAGGGACCTGGTAAATTCAAGAGACTTTTGCTTTTAAAATTATGGTTTATGTGTGTTGTCTCAGCCAGTCCAAGCTTGTTTCAGGATGATTAGTAACTGTGTGTTTTCCAGTGTGTTGGAGTAGTCAAGGATTTTACATTTGCTAGTCAATGCACAGTCAACCTTGTTACAGCAAAGAGATTAGCCTCAGACAAACACAGACATGTAACTTCTGGGAAAAATTATACTAGTGCTCTCTTAGGGCTTGTACTTCTTGCATTAGATAGTGAAAGAAAAGAATTCAGGTGTAGAATGCTACTTTTACAGCCTCGTTTTGCAATTCCTTGCTATAGTCTATTCATAGAAGCCATCCCATCAGCAGCACTAGTAGGACTATTTCCTTGATTAAAGCTTTCTCCAACTTCTGATAGATGAAGTTTCAGAGGCATCATTAAAGATTATTTCTATTACTTTCAAACCTGGCTCTTAAAAAAAAAAGAGTTGGACAAAAGAATCTGATTACACACTGAGACTATTTTAACATCATAAATCTACAGGCAGAAATGAGTTTCCTCTGTTTCCACTTCAAGTATACAAGAACTTGTGTTGCTCCATTATAGGCTGGTAAGAAATTGTCTGAAGAGAGGTAAAAGCCATGCTGAACCTGAGACAATAAGCCTTGCTGAGCAGAAAATATGTTACCTGAGAACTAAGGCTGCACTACACATGTTCACATAGTTTCTGTGCAGATTCATCATGTATCTTTGATCTTCAGTCTTTTGGGACTATCTCTTTCCCAATGCTTTTTTTTGAGGAAAGACAAGCTGCAGAGGATGGGGGACTGCACAATCCAAAGGGGAATGTGGTATAAATAACACTGGAACAGGCGGCCTGTTCAACAAAGACAGTGCCTGAGTGTTGCAAACCCAGCTCTCTTCTTTCAGGGTGCCAGATGACTTCTGCTCAGGCATTGTTGTTCTTCTGAAGCAGGTTCCCTGCGCTGGGTCTGGAATACATGTGAGTGGATTCTGATGTCTGCCCTTTTGTAGTGACATAAACACCCCCAGAGGCATCTGTCTGGTCCCAAAGAGAGACTTGAGTAGCCTCAGGTTTTCTTTACACTGTCTCAGCCATGCAGCATACCTAAAGTCTACACAGCATGACACAGAGTTGGGGGTGAGGGGTGGAAAACCAGAATACCAAATTCTGCATGATATCTGCTGGGCAGGCAGAGGATCTGGATAAACTGGCTTCCATCTAATTTACATTGCTTCAAATCTATTTCTACATCTGCATTTGCTCCCTTAATGTCTCCTCACACTGAGTTCCCATCCAGAAGTTCAAGGAGCTTTATCTGGATGTTAAACAGTCTGGGAAATTATTGCGAAAAGAATTTGCAAAAGTAATCAGGCAAATGTTTAGAAAAAATGACTCTGCTTATACCTTCTTCTGTTCAAGCAAATGATTTTACTGTCAGATATTTTTAAACAGCAAAGCTGCAGTACAGGCTCGTAGTCATTAACAGTGTGCAGAATATGAGTTCCAAAACAGGAACCTGGATCTAAGTGTAGACCCCAGCCAGTCAGAATGGAAGTGCAATGTATGACCTATTTCTCCCACCTCACATAATCAAAACAACTCAAACTTCTCTTTTTGAATACATGACAGTCACAACACACTAATTGCAACTAATCTGCAGGCCAAGAATTTTTCAGAACAATTACACGGTCGAGTTTCCAAAATCCATGTATTTCAGAAAGTTTCCACTTGTAGATTTTAAACTGGAAAAGTACAGACGCTAAAAAATACATAGTGCTGCACAAATAATCTCCTAAACTTGGACATTAGTTTATCTTTCCTTCTTTCTTTCCTTTTCTTTCTTGCTTTCTTCCTTTCCTTTTCTTTCTTTCTTTCTTCCTTTCCTTTTCTTTCTTTCTTCCTTCCTTCTTTCTTTTTTTTTTTTTAAGAGACAAATAGAAACACTCAGTAGAATGTACTTTCATTGAGCATTCAAGAAAATGGATTCAAATCCTTGCTTTTCCCCATATAGGCTACGGGCTTAATCCCAGGTGCCTTGCTTTTTAGGTAAGTAATATACATTATAGTGTGGATTCATTTTCATTTTGACAATAAATCCCACACTATGGACCTGGTAAACATTTTTTTGTGGAAAAATACATTGTCAAAATTTCCCAGCCAGTTCTAATTGTAAGTTTGTTTCTAGAAAGGGAAAAATGAAAGGGAGGAAATATAACCGTATTTGTTGGGCAAATCACACGCTAAATGCATCCTTCTGGTGGAACAAACAGATGTGGAATGACAGGCAGAGTCATCCAAAAAATCAGTCTTTGAGTTGGCAGCAGGAGATTTATGTTCTAGTCCTGGCTCTGTCACTGACTGATTTGGGCTTTACTTTCCAGCTCTTTGCCTTTTTGTATCCCTTATGTGTCTTGCCTATTTAACTTAGAAAAACTTTGGCATAACAGCATTCCCTTAAAATCTGTAGCCATTCTGTGAAATTGTAGACACTCCATGGTAGCAGTACTGCCGCATTAGCAATGTCAAGCTGTAGGGACCTCTCAGCCTAGATCTGAATAGGCAAAGGTAGGAAGAGTTGCAGCAGCAGTGGGAATAAGAGCTTCTTAGGAGCAGTTTTTAAGAACTAGTTCTAGCAAACCAGGCTGAGCTGCTTCCAGCACAGGTCTCAGCCTCTAGTTGCAAGTTCATCTCCATTGTCCAGGGAGTTCTCTCTCTGCTTGCATAAATTTAGAGCTCTGACATGAAAAGGATGAGGCTTTTCTCACCCTCAGGAACTTTTTGAGTTAGGGGCTGATATGTTACTATTTACAACCAAAAGAACTTCTTTGATGCCACAGAGGGATACCAGCATAAGCCAAGGTCAATGTGATAAAATCAGCTCCCAAGAGCAAAACATCGAACCTTTGAAACCCTAGTACTTGACAGGTTGGTTGTTGGTGGGGTTTTTTTCCACTTGCTGTATGGAGCTTAGGCATTAGGTCAAATTATGCTCTCACAATGCTGAGAGTCTAGGAGATGTGAAGTTAATATGAAAGACAGCTGACTCTAGCACTGTGCCTGAAATGTTTATCAACAAACATGTTGCACATACTGCTAAACACTTATTCTCAGTGTTAAAATGACACATGGTATCTTTATAAAATTAGAAATAGTTGTTCTTCAGTAATATATTAACAGCTATGCATGTGTTCTATGGAATTTTTCCTTTGTGTAAAAAGGCTGTTAGATTGTAACACCAGTTTTTACTTCTTCCTCTTTTTTCTTTTCATTTTTAGCCATTTAGGGGCTTTTTTCTGGTTTTAGTTGCCTTACTCATGCTTGAATTTACTAAATTACTCTTCCCAAGTGCTCACAGGGAGAGTCTTTTGAATTAATGGATAAAGCCAAACTCACTCCCATTCTGCAACTAAATTAATATATTACATGCAATTATTTATGATTCATCCAAACTGGCTTCCCACGGCCTCATAAATCTTATAGAGTCAGAACATTGTAGCATCATCTCTGTTGATAGTTTTCATTCTTTTGCCAGGCATAATGGTCCTTGAATTGGAGAAAAACTGTTCCTGCTCAGCAAGGATGAGTTACACTGCTGGCGCTGGCAAATTTAGGGAACCGTGTCCAGCCTTACAGAAGGAAAGTAGGTATTTCCAACAGGACTAAGCACCTACGCCCAAAACTGCAGTCTTCTAAATTTCTGCTCATTTGTTGCCACACCCTGGAGGTGCCTATGCTCTGCAGGCACCAGCTTTTCACATTAAAATTCCCAAGACTCCTGAAATTCTGCTGTGGGCATGTCCAGAAATGCATCTCGTGTCATGGTACTGAGTTAGCTCACACCCCGGCACTGTCAGAACCAATGAACTCAGCTTTCCTGCACCCGCACTTGTCTTGCCCAAGGGGTAGAGCTGGTGAACCTTCCCAAAACAGAGAGATGCTGCTCTGCAAAATGCAGTGGAAGCAGTTGCTGCTCTCCTCTGCCACATTCGAGGGCTCCTTGGTCAGAGCTTTTACCCTAGATGTGGGAAAGCTGGGTTTTACGCCCTCCTGCACCTGAGGAGATCAAAACCCACGCCCTCACCATGAGGCTGGGGCTGTTCTGGGTGAAAGTGCTCTCTACCCTGCCCTTTGAAGCTCTTCCACCCTACAGGAACAAACTACAGCTTCGCAACGGCTGTGGAGAACATGAGCGAGCATGATGCTTCGAGGGGTTATGGCCCTCATGGGAGAAGGCAAGGGAGGTTTCGGTGCTGTTTCCCTCCCCTAAGGAGTTTCTGGGTATTATGTCCTGGGTCAAACATATAAATGGTCTTTTTGGAGCACATATGGGAAGGGGCTTCCCCAGTGCTGCTCCATGGGATGCCAAGGAGGCTGGCAGCAGTGCGTTTCACCTGGCACCAGTGTCACCCCTCCTCAGTCAACACTGCCACTGGAGCCTCTCAGTGCCGCTGCAGCTCCTCCTGGCTGGCTCTCCCAAGGGCCTCATGAAGGCTGAGTTTCTCAACAACTCCTCTCCCAGAGAAGCAAAACAACACAACCACCGAACAATGACCCAGTGCAGCATTTCAAGATGTCCATCACACACTACCTCCCAGCCACCCTGCAGTCCCACACACTGCTGTAGTTGCAGCCGCCCCGCCAGAGGCCAGCAGGCACCCTGTGTCCCCACGGCAGCCCTGCTGCCAGGTGGCAGGGATGCCGCTTGTCCTCATTTCCCATGGTCCAGGAGCTCTGCCCTCGCAGCTTGCTGAAGCTACTGTCTGTTTGATAAATGGCTTGAGGAAAATGATGAACTGTGTTTCTTCTTTCAGGGGTTTTGGAGAACGAGTTGTATATTTCTCCACAACATGCATCTATCTGGGTGACAACCCTGCCAGCTCAGGGCTGCCCACTTCTGCTAGCAAACATTGTTTCCCAAGGTAATTTTCACGAAGTGGTAGCAGCCTCTGGGACCCCAGTTCACACTGAGCTTTTTGGTTTGTCTTGAATGTTGGAAGTCTCCAGTGACTCTCCAGTTTCTAACAGTGAAGTCATATGCGACACACAAGTGCCCTTCAGTCTGTGTCCTTTTTCATGTGATAGTTTGGATTCCTTGGCCCACAAAGTCAAACCACTACCCCACTTCATAAGCTTGAGCGAGTTCTTTGGCTCATCCAAAGTGAACTTTGTTCACTTTGCCAGTGCATTGTTCAAAGATTAATTCTTGATCTTCAGCGCGCTGCTTTGACTTCCTTAGGCATGTTTCCAGTGGAAGTAAAACTTGCAACATCAGTCTGTCTGCATATCTGTGCCATCCACAGTGCATTTTGCCTCCTTTGTCCAATGTCAAACAAACCTAACAGGGCGATACAGGTTTGACAGGAGAGATGGAGCCTGAGCATTCGCAAGTTCTCCTCAACAGGTATTGACAGCTGATTTCTGTAGTGAAGTACGTGTATATGTGATGTATGATACATGTATATCATTGCCAAAATGCTCTTCAGAAGCAGGTTAGAGATATACAAATATAACAGAAAATTTCATTAAAACTAGTCAACTGACAGACAGAAACAGGTAGGAAAGCAGCTTTCACTACTGTCCACATTCAGAGAATTATTCATTGCAGGGCTAGCAACAGAACTGGGGTTAGTGTTTGAGAGGGCAGGCACTGAACGAACAGGTTTATGAATGTGTCCTGTGTAGCTTACCAGGCAAGGGCTGGACCTGGCTGGAGGCAATTGTTTACAGCTACCTCGGGAGCGGTTAGGGGTATATTACTAATGCTAGGGATCCATACCCACCCCATAAATAACTATGTAACATTGTTTGTGGAATTCATTTTGATCTGGTCATTTATAAGGGATATGTTCATCTAATCTTAACCCTTTTCACAATGAAGCAACTGCAAGGTTGTCTCTCCAACTTTGGTATTCTTTGTTTGAGTACAACAGTCATACATGTTTTGTTTTTCCTGTGGTTTGCAGTATTCATGACTTTTTTCTGTTATAGAAGCTGACTACGCTATAATCACTTCCAAATACTCCCCCTGACAAGGATAAATCAGCTTATGCTGAGCTCTGGGCTGCTATGGCCAGATTGCTGCCAATATCAAAACCTGTTTAAAAGTAGCTGGGGGATCTCAGCACTGCTCTGCAGATACAGATGTTTAACATTTCATTACCAAAGTTTTATGCTAGCCTCCTCTACGTGACTGAACTGAGACCTTTTCAATACACCTAAGGCTGCAGAATCAGCTATTGCTGAAATAAGGCTATCTTCTGGGTATCTTCTCCTGGGCTTGCAGGTGCTGCTGGCATGTACAGTGAATTACTGTTTACCCCTCCTCCCGCAATCCCTTATACTTCTAGAGCATTTCAGCCCTGGCAGGGCTTCTAGCAGCTCCAGCAGTCTGCGGCTCCTCTTTGTTTTACTCCTATTGCCCTACATGGTTGAGTAACCACTCAGAGCTGAGGACTGTGACCAGTCTGTTTCTAGATGGTCAGCCCTGCAGAGCACTGTCCTTGCAGGACCCTGTCGGGTGGAGAGGATGGCCTGGAAAAGCCCAGGCCCGGTCAATGCAGTGGCTGGCACAGATCATGAAGCTGTCACAACTATACTCCTTTATATACTACTCAGCTGTGCTTTTGCTATTTTCATGCACTAAACGCCTGCACTTCTCAAGTGAGAGGGCCCTGTTGATACTTAGAGATAGTAATAAAAGCACTGAATGTTTTTTTCAGTTGAAAGAGAATCTCCCTGGTCATATATCAGCAAAGAAAGATCAGAAGATCCCATTGTTTTAATGTGTTTTTACAGCCTGGAAAATATTTTTTGGAATTGTATCCTGGGCTGCATCGAAAGAAGCGTGACCAGCAGGTCAAGGGAGGTGATTCTGCCCCTCTGCTCTGCTCTCGTGAGATCCCACCTGGAGTGCTGCGTCCAGTTCTGGGGTCGCCAGCACAAGAAGGACATGGACCTGTTAGAGGAGGTCCAGAGGAGGGCCCATGAAAATGATCAGAGATGTGGAACACCTCTCCTATGAAGAAAGGCTGAGACAGTTGGGGTTGTTCAGCCTGGAGAAGAGAAGGCTGTGGGGAGACCTTATTGCGGCCTTTCAGTACTTAAAGGGGGCCTATAGGAAAGATGGGGACAGTCTTTTTAGCAAGGCCTGTTGTGACAGGACAAGGAGCAACAGTTTCAAGCTGAAAGAGGGTAGATCTAGACTGAACATAAGTAAGACATTTTTTATGATGAGGGTGGTGTGACGCTGGAACAGGTTGACCAGAGAACTTGCAGATGCCCCATCCCTGGAATTGTTCAAGGTCAGGTTGGATGGGACTTTGAACAACCTGATCTAGTGAAAGATGTCCCTGCCCATGGCTGGTTGGAACTAGATGATCTTTAAAGGTCCCTTCCAATCCAAGCCATTCTGTGATTCTGTTTCTATTACTCTAAGAAGAAAATGAGCTAGCTGCACTGACAGGAAAGTAGTACCTTGTAAGGCTTTAAACTAAGTTTGTTGTTATTCTGTTTGTTTGATATTCAGCAGCTCTTGTAAGACTGACTCACGTCCTAGCTTTGGTAGTGACTGATTAAAATCACTGCCTCCTTTCTTCCAGCAAGATTGCAGACCAACTGATTTCAGTAATGGCCACCATGACATTACACCTTTGGAGGTGAAATTTGATGAAGTTCAACACAAAACTATAAATAAAATGGAAACACTGATAGGTAGTTTAAAATTACATCTGGAAGCTTTGCAAAGAAGTAACTATAAGGACTGCCTGAATAATGTTAGATCATACAGTAATGAGATATATTGTCCCTTTAATTTTAGGAAACACTGTATTTGCATGAGAAAGAACGTATTTGCAATGGCATCTGAAAAACGCAAAATTTCAGCTAAGGAAAGATCATTGTAGTTTCCAAAATAATTCAATTTTCATGAAATTTCCATCAGAAAGGACTACATTCAGTCCTTTAAACAAATCTGTTCTCCCTTCAGCACACTTTAGAACATGTATTGCTCCATGTGGCAGTGGATACTTTGGGGCAAGACCTTAGGCAAGCATAAATCAACAAGCCTATACCAAAATCAGCAGAAGTGAGATGGCTTAAATCAATTTAGAATATGGCCTATCAGTTGTATAAAAGTGCTCTTTGTAAATGATAAAGTGACAAAAATGTGGCTTTCTTTTATGAGTTAATTAATCTGTGCCAACTACTAATGGAGGCGAAAGGATCTTCAGACACAGGAAAAAATATACAGTAGCTTTAGAATATGATGAAAGTTTTGCACAACAACCTCTCCTGGTAAGGACTGTTTTTCGACATTTTCAGGTACAGCAGACTCAGACCTTGCATACACGTTGCACATACAAGAATATACATGAAGCATTTTGTGACTATTTTCATGGGAGATATATTTACAGCAGAACAGTGAATTTGTGGACTGCCCCTGTTTTATCCTGCAAGAATTCACAAATATTTTTAAAAGCAAGGTCTATTTAAGTGTCAGTTTTGATCCCCACTCCTTTCCCAGGGAGCACACGAAGGCTAGCCCAAGGAAAGCACTGGCCACCAGCTTAGGTCCGGGAGTGAAATCTTTACTACCATGTATCTTCGGAGGAGAGCTAGGTACTTCTGAATGAGATCCAAAACAGCCAGCATGCTAAGCTTGGACCTGCCTAAAATCAGTACAGCTGCCAAAACCTACTTTTTAGGGAGTGCTAAGGGCAGGGGACTGTCTGAAAGCCACGTCTGGCACAGAGCTGTGGGTAGCCATCTCTGCCCGCTGCTGCTGCCCGGCCTGCAAACAGCCCTTGAGAAAGCCGAGAGGCGAAACTCCTTCAAAGAACCAAACAGCTCTCCATGTAACTGCCTTTAAGAAACAACTTCTCATCACACTGTTTTGTTTTATTTTTTTATTTGTTCTTGGGGGTTTTTTGTTGTTTTGGTTTTTTTTTCCCAAATGTACAATCCCAGTGGTAAGAGAATTGAATTAATTTACCTTCTTAGCCTAAGGGGTTCAAACCCACCACCCTCAGAAGAGCAGCCCACATATCAGCTTGTGGGATAGCAATAAAAATTTCCACCCACCCACCCTGCTGAAACTGAGCCGCAGCACAGCAAAAAATTCAGGAGTCACTGGCTCAAAGCTGCTTGTTCCTGTCAAGACCAGGGCAGCTCTGGGCATGTACGGAGAAAGCCTGTGCTCTGCATGTGCAGAGGTACAGCCCCAGGGTCCTGAGAGATGGTAAAATTAAAAGCGATGTCTAAAGGGGGAAAGTTCATCCGTGATTTTGCTGCTGGAAGGATCACAGCCTTGCACGTTCATGCTTGTGCTGGATGGTGCTTCCACACTTCTAACCCGTGGCACCAGCACTTGAGCTCTGAGATGCATAACCTTTCACTGTGGTACGACGTTAGCAGAAAGCATCTGCTAACTCTGCTCTTTGCCCCTCTGCCCAGTGTTTGCCTTTATGACCTCTTACAACTTGCCTTTGAGAAAGGGATCCCCCCTTACTATCTCTCTTCTACCTCTGGACCATATTATGTCTTCGTGGTGATACTGTAATGTGAATAATAAAATGAAATGCAGGCCCTGTTTGTGCTGCTGAGGTCAGTGAAGCTGAATCTATTTACAGCAGCTGTTTTCCTTCTTTGCTCAAGAAATCTGAACCATTCATTTTTTGTTGCATGAAAAGACACCGCATAATGATTATTTTGGTGGATCATTTCCCGTCCACTCTGGGTTGTCCTTTTTTCTTTCTGAATTTATACTGAAGTCTGGACAAAATCTTTTTAAAGTGCTATATTTGCCTGTGAGCTGCATCCTGACAAAAAGAAGGGAAAAACCACCACAACTTTTTATTTAGCAAAAGTTCTCAGGTGTGTCTTGGAGAGGAGTAAGAAACAGATTCCAGGACCATCAGAGCAGCATGTCTGTGTAAACTTGTACAGGAAACTTCATCAGAATTTGATAGCTTTTTATTTTTAACCTGATGTCTAAATGAAACTACGATAAGCCTGAGATGACGGAAAACTTTCTAGCTTTGGTTTGTGTACCTGAAAGGTTATATTACTTCTACTGCACACAGTATATTAGAGGTCTAATTAGTCACTGCCCAGTAGAGTGATTCACAAATCTATCCTTGCTCAGAAAGTACTTCAGTGTGTGCTTCTATGAACTTAAATAAATTCTTCCGCATTTTTCAAAGCAAGAGGACATATTTTCAAGAAAAGGGATGTGGTAAGATCTCATACCTAGTTTACACTACTTTAGAAGAGCTATAAATCACAGCACAGTAAAATATCAGACCCAGCAACTCAGAGGTCTGAACAGCCTGCCCTATTTACGTAGACTGGGTGATAATGCTGACATTTTAATTGCTTCTTAAAGTTTTCTCAGCTGATACCCTAGTGCTCATTATTTTTGCAGTCACTTATGGCTACTGTGGTTATCCTAGAATCCAAAATCCACCTCCTAAACTGTCCAGGTACCAAACTTTCAATTCTCTACTCCCCTTTCCTCCATCCCCAGTCTCTTATCTGTTAGGTACTTAATGCATTCACAATAACAAAATGTTTGGAACATACTACAAGTTTAATATGAAGCATCAATAATGTGGAAGCTCATAAACTCTTTCATGAACAGATCTTTCCCTATAGAATTGATTTTAATCTGTATTTGGGATGAAAATTTACATATGGTCAACCTCCATTCTCCAAGTACCTCTTTCAACATTTAAACTAACACAGTACTTAACAAATATGTTTAAACATTTAAATCTACTGTTGACTGTGAGAGGCATATAACTCCACAACACTGCAAACACAAACTGCCCTCTTGCATCTTTTTCTGCCTGTCATCCCATCTAAAAAAAAGGCCACTAAGTGCAGGAGGTATTGCAGAACATCAGGAAAATTAACAAGTCTGAACAACTGAAGAAAACAATTATTACAACCAGTTTTGCCCATAAAACTGGTCTCCCAGGAGATTTACTTCTATATTAATTGCTAGCATGAATACTTTAGATGCAATAAAAAGTCTCTGAGTTGAACAGGACTAACACATGAAGAGTTTGATGTTGAGATCTTCAAATAAACTCTATCTTGATTTTAACATTGACTGGCTCAATAGGGATAGTTTGACCAAGGCTGGACCCTTCAGAATCATTGTACAGATCAGGGCTGTTACATACAATATTTTTCAGAAGTTGAAAGGCAGACAATGTGCTTTATATGATGAGAAAAACACCTCAATAAAAATAAATTATATGAAGCTCCACTGGAATCTTGAATGCACCAAACTTGTGTTACATGATTCAGGGAGAGATTTTAGGTCCAAATACTACAGAGTATACAAAGCCTTATGACGCTTTTGCTCCATTCATATGTTTATCTGATGACTCCACTTCTAAACCTCATATTTAAAAACATGCAAAACATGAACTTGCTTCTGGTTTTATTTTTATGTTTTTATTTGTATTTATTTTATATTTAAAACTGGTCTCAGCCTCTTCAACTTCTTGTTCTATAAGGACTCTGTTGTCAAATATCCACATAAACATAGCTCCTCTATTGTGTGCAGAGTAGGATTGTGCCATTTCTAAACTATAATCAAATGTGAATTCTTTTTTTTTTTTTTTCACTTAAAACAATACACTGGTTTTGAACAGGGCATTTTCATGAAGCTATGTATAACTCTGCCTCACACAGATTTTGGGAGAAAATATATCATTATCTCCATCAAAGGTCAACCGCAGATTATAACCCTCTTTTTGCTTGTTATGATGAATGCCTTTTCTGTGGACAATGATAAGATATGGCAAGAAATGTGTGAGAACAGAATCTTAAGCAGAATACATCGCCTTGGGTCCAAGAAACTTTTTCCATTATTTTGCATTATGTTACTTGGCTAATACTGAATTACCACACTTCAAATTTTTTTCTTTCAAAGGCATCTAGGGGAGCACTGTGCATCAATTAAAGCTCATGGATGCTGATCCTGAGCTTCTGTAACTTCCAAGGCACTCAGAAAATGATCGCCAAGGGAAGACTGTTACAAGAAATACTGATGGAAAAACAGACCAAGAGAAGAAAATCTGAGAACCAGCCACATCAATTTAGGGTCTTCAGGACCCAATTATAGAGCAGAATAGCTGAAATGGATGTAGGTTTAGAACCCAAATGTAACTGGTAACATTGCTTGAGAAGGAAAACCGTCTCTAGGCTGGACGCGTGCTGCAGTGCAGGAGCAAAACCATGTGACAAAAATTTGGAACATGCAGTGATTTGCTCCCATCATAGGAAAGTACAGGGAAAACTCTGAGGAATAATCAGACCGGACTGGAAGGAGACATTAGCTGAAGTACTCTGTGACCAGACTTTAGCTCGTCACATGTAATAACCAAGTGTTGCCTCAGACAGCTTAACTCCCACTTCGTATTTTGTAACTTCTTTCTACAGTGCTACAAGATGGAGCTCACATCCAGAAGCCAGTGGCTGTATGGCTGCATATGCATCTGTGAAGTTGTGGAACAAGGGAGTGCAGGAACATTTGGGGTGCAGCCACAGAAACATAGGTCCACAAACACACGCCTTGTTTTTCAGAACACTTAGCAGAGGCTCACTCTCTAGTTGGGAAGCAGAGGGTAGTGTTAGGCTTCTGCAGGTTTTCTATTTTATTACAGCAGGTATTACTGAACTTTCTAAGTTTTAGGAGCAGGGTACACATATGTTAAAGAAAAAAAAAGAAAGACAAAATGCAATCTTTCTCACACATGCACCTATATAATATATGCACCAAATTCTTTGGATGACAATATTTTGCCAATGAGTTTTCTTCATGAACTAGTCCCTCTTCACATACTTTCATACCTGAAGGTAGCACACAAGTCTAACATTCAGACTTGTCTATCTCTAAAATATATTTTTATTTGTTAAAAAAAAAAAAAGAAGAAAATAGACTGGTCTCAATTAGCTGAATCATACAACCAGTTCATTCTTCTGACTTGTCATAATACAGCTCTTACGTAGATGAAGAAAGAACTGCACAGTTCTTACACAGGCAAAACTCACCAGAACAATAGGGGAAATCTGGCACAAAAGGAAAGAAAATCATTTTCCACTGGGTTAGCAGCAAAAGCACTGTTATGCAGCAGCCACTTAGTATTAGACAAAAGCTATGGTCCTGCTGCAGAACATGGCTTTGTGGAGATTTTGATTTCCTGACTTGAAACCAAATCCTGCAGTTTGCCCAATTTGCTACATTTCTCCCGCTTCATGAGATCTTGCAGCTCCACTGCTATTATTTATTTATTGATTGTCCTGTAAGAAGGATCCCAGCACAGAGAGGAAAACACTTCTTAGTATTCAATTTGTCTATAGGCATACGGGGGTATGTGGAGAGGGAAGGACGGCACTGTGGAGTGTCTCCACCTGCACTGACATTAGTAAGACTGATGGTGTTTCTCCCACTAGGAAGAAATGCATTCTTTAAAAAGGAAAAAAAAAATAGGTAACTTATCATCGG